>JAHBCN010002146.1:0-98064 GCA_019359885.1 Listronotus oregonensis
GATACAGAACTTCACATGTCCAATGGTGAAATTCTTTATTATTTAAATTAATAATAAATCCTTATAAATGAACCTGTTGATTTTTTTTTTGATTTTATTTTTTTTGTCTTTGTTTTGTGTATTTCCTTTGAACTCCTATAGTTCTGGCGCCCATTGTCTGTACTTGCATAAATAGTCTGATTAATCAAATTTTTTTTTTAACAACAGCTAGGATGAACTCCCCCCAAATAAAAATAATAAAAACTATTTTACAACAATATACATTAAAATAAAAACAAATTTAAAACAAACTAAGAACAATTAACAAAAATTTTTTTTTTTTTTATTTTTTTATTATTTTTATTAAATATAATATATATATATATATATATATATATATATATATATATATATATATATATATATATATATATATATATATATATATTATATATATATATATATATATATATATATATATATATATATATATATATATATATATATATATATATATATATATATATATTTTTTTTTTTTTTTTTTTCATTAAGGTTTTATCTTTTAAAAAAAAAAAATCAATGTTTTTTATAGTAAATAAAACACAAAATAATTAAATTTATTTCTTAAATGCAAAAACACATTTAAGTTTAAGCCTTTATTTATTTTAAACAAATTTTATACCACTGAGCTTTTTATTTTGTCATTAATTTAATTTTCGCAAATTAAGTCAATAATAAAATATTTTTAAAAAATTGCTTAAACTTAATATTCTGCCTTATTTACTTTAACTTAACCTTAGATTTTTTGCGTATGCGGAGTCCGCATTGATATTAAAAATCGGTTATTAAAAATCATTTAGTGATTAGTATGGAATAGAAAGCGGCAACACCGCCACAAAACAGTGTTTTTAGTTTTTAAAAGATTTTTGTCTGTCTATAAAAAATTCAAATCGTCTTGTAAAGTTGATAGGAAATTATGTTTTTTAAATAAATGCCCTTATACAGTTATTTAGGTATTAAGGGCAGTAAGTATAGTTTACCGCGCAAAAGTGTTTGAAGAACGCCCCCGCGGGGTCTTCTGTATTTAAGGGCAGTGTGAAATTTTTTTAAAAATTTACTCGGGGTCTTTATAAGCAGTTTCATACCATGCCCGGGATATGCTCCGCATTAAATTATTGGTTGTCGTTTCTGCTATTTTAAGTATGTTGGCAGTTAACTTTTCATTTTCACCGTCACTTGACATTATTATTGATTAAAATTAATTTAATTAATTAAAATTATAAAAAAGTACCTAACTTAAAATATCTATAAGTTTTGTTCGAAAATGTTTGTATGTTTGCCGTTTCTATGACTACAGCTGTCGACGCGCGATCATGGCCTACTCATGGCATTATTACGGATCCCATTTGTGATCTTGATTTAACATGTAAATACCTACTTCAATAATATTTTCCATGTGTTTACTTTACGTGCGTTTACTTTACCGTGCGCAATGAGTTATTTACTATGCCTGTGGGTAGCGTGTTTTTGACTGTTTTACATAGTGGTCGTAGGTAAAGGATAATTACATGCGACTCTCCAATAAAAAACTTACAAAAACCTTATGGTTTGATAGGTACTAACGTTTTTTCCTTTGTAGAATGTTTGTCAATGTTTTGACGTTATTCGCAGTTTTGACGGTGTGAATGCTTTTTGCAAAAGATTCTTATTTGGATCGTAGGTAATGAGATGCAATTAGCTTATTAACCTTATAATGTTTTCTTTTTGAAAAGTTGGTGTAAAATTTTTAAAAAAAAAATAAAGACAATGGAAGTAAAAAAACTTAAAATAAAAACATTTTTGCCCCAAGATCTTGGACTTTTATTATATTTACTTGTTAATTGTTACTTAACGTTTCGGTTAGTGATGTATCTCCAACCGTTATCAAGTGATAACTGAGAAACGTTGTGTAACAATTAAGAAATAAAGAAATGGAATCCAAGACTTAAAATGTTATTAAAACATTTTGCTAAGATCTTGGACTTTCATTATTTTTACTTGTTAATTGTTCTTAACGTTTCGGTTAGTGATGTATCTCCAACCTTATCAAGTGATAATTGAGAAAAGTTGTGTAACAATTAAAAATAAAGCAATGGAAGTCCAAGACTTAAGTGTTATTAAAACATTTTGCTAAGATCTTGGACTTTCATTATTTTTTCTTGTTAATTGTTACTTAACGTTTCGGTTAGTGATGTATCTCAACCTTATCAAGTGATAATTGAGAAACGTTGTGTAACAATTAAAAATAAAGAAAAATGGAATCCAAACTTAAGTGTTATTAAAACATTTTGTTAGATCTTGGACTTTCATTATTTTTACTTGTTAATTGTTACTTAACGTTTCGGTTAGTGATGTATCTCCAACCGTTATCAAGTGATAATTGAGAAACGTTGTGTAACAATTAACAAATAAAGACAATGGAAGTCCAAGACTTAAGTGTTATTAAAACATTTTGCTAAGATCTTGGACTTTCATTATTTTTACTTGTTAATTGTTACTTAACGTTTCGGTTAGTGATGTATCTCCAACCGTTATCAAGTGATAACTGAGAAACGTTGTGTAACAATTAACAAATAAAGACAATGGAAGTCCAAGACTTAAGTGTTATTAAAACATTTTGCTAAGATCTTGGACTTTCATTATTTTTACTTGTTAATTGTTACTTAACGTTTCGGTTAGTGATGTATCTCCAACCGTTATCAAGTGATAATTGAGAAACGTTGTGTAACAATTAACAAATAAAGACAATGGAAGTCCAAGACTTAAGTGTTATTAAAACATTTTGCTAAGATCTTGGACTTTCATTATTTTTACTTGTTAATTGTTACTTAACGTTTCGGTTAGTGATGTATCTCCAACCGTTATCAAGTGATTACTGGGAAACGTTGTGTAACAATTAAAAAAAAAAGGAAATGGAACCCCAAGACTTAAGTGTTATTAAAACATTTTGCTAAGATCTTGGACTTTCATTATTTTTACTTGTTAATTGTTACTTAACGTTTCGGTTAGTGATGTATCTCCAACCGATATCAAGTGATAACTGAGAAGCGTTGTGAAACAATTAACAAATAAAGACAATGAAACCCCAAGACAAGTGTTATTAAAACATTTTGCTAAGATCTTGGATTTTTTTTTTTTTATTGGGGTTAATTGTTACTTAACGTTTCGGTTAGTGATGTATCTCCAACCGTTATCAAGTGATTACTGAGAAACGTTGTGTAACAATTAACAAATAAAGACAATGGAAGTCCAAGACTTAAGTGTTATTAAAATTTTAACTTTTTTAGTAGATAGGTACTTCCAAATTTATAAATCCAATTATGGTGACCTATCATTTATATATCTAAAATTGTATGTAAAATTCAAAAAAATCTAAATTTAGCTCATTTATTCATGACATGATAGAATTTTTAAAACATTCTGTATAATTTAAATACATTTTTAGTCCGTGCATTTAATGTTACCTCAAAACTTTTAGTTTATTTAAACTTTTTCCTCTCGCAAACTTTTTACAAAATCAATAATCAGTATTGTAAATAGTGCTCTTGGTTCCTATTTATAATATATGAAACACCAAGAACAGAAATAAACATTTCTAATATTTGTGAATAAAAACCATGTTTATGTTTTTTACCATCTTTTTTTTTTATTTAACATTGATAAAACAAAGCTAATTGGAGTTAGCCTTGTTTCTCGGTTGTCCATCAATAACCAATAAACAAGGAGACTTGTAAATAAGCCAATTATAAGTGAAAACATTTCCCGATATGTAGAATCACGGGTCCGTTAATTGGGCCCCCCCCATTTAAATTTTTTTTACCCAAAATGCTAGCACACCAAGGTTATAGCTAGCACAACCTACCCACAACCACTGGTTCAGCTAGCACACCCACAAAAAGCACATAATCGTCTCCCGAAAAGGGGGGGGGGAACTTAACGCTCCCCCCCCTTTAAATTTTTTTTTAAAAATGCTAGCACACCAAGGTTATAGCTGGAAAAACCTAGCACAACCACTGGGTCAGCTAGCAAACCAAGGGGAACCACATAATCGTCCCCGAAATCGGGGGGCCAACAACCCCTCCCCCCCCATTTAAATTTTTTTATCCAAAATGCTAGCACACCAAGGTTATAGCTAGCACAACCTAGCACAACTACTGGGTCAGCTAGCCCCCCCCGGGAACCACATAATCGTCTCCCGAAATGGGGGGGGGAAATTTCCCCCTTTTTTTACCTGTTATCTGCCAAACGGCTGGACAATTTGTAAATTAAGGTCACGTTCGATTCGTCCTAATAGTAAGTGTTTTTAGGTGGGTGAAAAAAAAAAAAAAGGGGCCCCTGTGATACTCCATTGTTTGAACGGAAAAAATTTTTTTTGTTTGAATATTGCGATATGGGTTTAAATTAAAAAGGTCCCATCATAGGGATTCTATTAAAGTATGTGACGTTAAAAAAGATGGCGGCAGTGAGTAGCCATTATTTAAAAAAAAAAAAAATGTGTTTGATTATTGCAATATGGGTTTAAATTAAAAAAGGTCTCATCATAGGGATTCTATTAAAATATGATACTTAAAAAAAAAGATGGCGGTAGTGTAAAACCATTGTTTAAAAAAAAAAAAAGTATTTGTTTGAATATTGCAATATGGGAGTCAAATTAATGGTTTCATCATGGGGTTCCCAAAAGAAAGTTTTTTTACGAAAAAAAACAATATGGCGGCTGTGTTAAGCCATTGTTTAAAAAAAAAAAAAAACCTTTCCCCGATGGAATTAGAAAAATTTCCCCTCTTAATCGATTTGGCTGAAATTTCACACCCTTTATTTTGGGGAAAAATGCAATATTATAATAATTTGATAATATACGGTCCCCCCAAAAAAGTGAACCCCCAAATTTTTTTTAATTACTTCAAAAGGGACACGGTGTTCCGAATTCGGGGCCCCCCTACCATGGATATCTCGGCAACGGTAATAGATAGATGGACAGTTCAAATTTGGAAAAATTGCGTATTTATAGGCTCAATAATTTGCTGTTAAAAAACTCTTTTAAAAATTACCATGTACGTTTAAAATTAAAAAAAAAAAAAATTTAAATTTTTTTGGTTTTTTATTTTTTTAATTTTTTTATTTTAAAAGCAATTAAAAACCGGGGGAAAAGAGTGTCAAGGCAACTTTTTCCGCTCTACAAGATGGGGGTTACAAATTATAGATTCGACGTATTGTCTTTGAGTTTTTATCCCCCTTTGTTAATAGGGGGCCCAGTTTTTTTTTTATGGAATTTAAGAGCTTCTAAGATCTCAAAACTAATGTATCGCGCTTATTAAAAAAAATGCTATTATTGGCATTTTCCGTAAGAAGTTATGTGGAAAAAAGGGGCAGAAAACAGTTCTTTAGAAAAAATCTTACCGGGGAAATCTTAAAAAAATTTTTTTGGTTAATTTCTAAAATCATTGGTTTCGGGCTTTTTTGGGTCAAAAAAAATAAAAAAAAATACGGGCCCCAATTTAAAAAAAAAAAAGTTGATAATGAAACGTCGGACTTAAAATTTCTAACCTCCATCTTGAAAAAGCAAAAAAATTTCCTTGTTTTTTTCAATAACTATCTTGTGATTGATGATGTATGGGTACGGGAGCGGCGGCTGGCTTAGGGGTGGCGAACAGGGCAATCGCCCGGGGGGCCCGCGCAACATCCCAAGCAAAATTTAAAAAATATAGATATGTTATATTTGTATGAATAGAAAAGTTTTTGAAAAAGCTTTAAAAACTACATTATACATACATATATACAAAATATATATATATATATATATATATATATATATATATATATATATATATATATATATATATATATATATATATATATATATATATATATATATATATATATATTATATATATAATCGGAATTTACACAACAGTAGTTTTTTTTTTCAACGGGGGCTGAAAAAGGAATTTTTTTTTTTTAAATTTAAGATTCGGCTTTTAGGACATCTAAGTTACATAAACCATTAAAACATTGTCGTCAATTAAAATAAAAATATAAATTTTAAAAAAACAAAAAAAACAACTGCATATAAAAAACAAGTAATTTTAAAGAAATCAACTAAAAAACTGAACCAATAAAAAAAATTAAGGCAATCTTAAAACATACCGATAGTTGTCCATCGGAAAATTTTTTTTTTTTTTATTTTAAACAATGGCTTAACACAGCCGCCATATTTTTTTTTTTTACGTAACATACTTTCTTGGAATCCTCATGATGAAACCATTAATTTGACTCCCATCTGCAATATTCAAACAAAATTTTTTTTTACTTTAAACAATGGCTACACACTACCCCATCTTTTTTTAACGTATCATATTTTAATAAACCCCTTTTGATGAGACCTTTAATTTAATACCCATATTGCAATAATCAAACACTTTTTTTTTTTTCTTTAAATAATGGCTACTCATATTTTTTTTTTAAGTCACATACTTTAATAGAATCCCTATGATGGGACCTTTAATTTAATACCCATATCGCAATATTCAAAAAAAATTTTTTTTTCCGTTCAAACAATGGCGTATCACAGCCGCCATTTTTTTTTTTTTCTTCACCCACCTAAAAACACTTGGACTAGGGGGGCGAATCGAACGTGACCTTAATTATACAAATCTGCCCCGCCGTTTGGCAGAAAACCCCCGGAAAAAAGCGAAAATTTCCCCCCCCCGATTTCGGGGGACGATTATGTGGTTCCTGTGGGTTGCCCGGGTGCCCCAGTGGTTGTGCTAGGTTTTTGCTAGCTATAACCTTGGTGTGCTAGCATTTTGGAAAAAAAAAATTAACGGGGGGGGGTAGCGGAAAATTGGGCCCCCCCCTTGGGGGACGATTATGTGGTTCCTGTGGTTGTGCTAGCTGACCCAGTGGTTGTGCTAGGTTGTGCTAGCTATAACCTTGGTGTGCTAGCTTTTGGGGGGAAAAAAAATTAAGGGGGGGGTAGCGTTAATTTTCCCCCCCGGGAGACGATTATGTGCTTCCGTGGGGTGGTGAACCAGTGGTTGTGCTAGGTTGTGCTAGCTATTAACCGGTGTGCTAGCATTTTGGGTAAAAAATATTAACTGGGGGGGCCAACAACGGACCTAAATCACGTTATTGTCATTATTCGTTGTTTACCAGGTCACAGTTTTCCGGGAAATTTATCAGAATGGGTTCATTTACAGTATAGCTTTTATTATTTTACAAAGAAGAACCTAAACTTTTGACTGAATATAAATACTCATTTTAATGTTCCTTAAATTGCGCCTGTTTTTGGGTTTTATATGTAAATGTAACAATTTTCTTTGTTTAGTGAATAAAAACCTGCCTGAATTTTAAATTCCAAGACAATTATGACCTTAAAAACCCAGGTTTAATCAGATCGCAACATTCTAAAATACACCCTAAATATACGGTATTAAGGCCCTTATTTTACATAAGTATTTTTGGTGAGATTTTATAAACTTCGTATGTTTACTTTTTAATGTGTTAGTATAACAAAATAAATAACCAAACAAGGTAAAAACAACCAATATTTCACTTGACAGATCAAATAGCTATGGCATTGAACCAAGTCTGACGAACTCCTAAACAAACAATTTCCTACGCTCTTGCAACTAAACGTTGTTCATGCCTCTTCAGTGTTCCTCCTAATTGAAGTATATCAGTTATTGTGGATGGTCACTCTTTTAACTGCAATCAAAATATTGCTAGGGTGCCCCAGGGCTTAGAACTATTTCAGTTTCTAAGAATGATTTAAAAAACAAATGCATGATAATGCAGATATTTTTTTACAGAAAGTTACATTAATATTAGATTGACGCACCGAAAATCTTGTCCAGTTAAATGCCCTAAAGACACAATTATGTTCGCCTTCGCGAAAAAAGACTGGCAATACTGACCAATACCTTTTATTATAGGGGATAAAATTAAAAAATAATTTGTTTGCTTCTGAACATGTGTGTACAGGGTCTTTGATTATATTTACGTGGCTTCTGGAGCCTTTATTTTTAAAGACAGAAAAAAATGTTTTACATAAAAGTTGTAGGTTTTTTTCCATATTATCTTTTAAAAATATCAGTAAAAAAATATCGCAATAAAAAATGGAAAAATATAGGCAACTTCAACTTTTTAAATTGAACACCCTGTATATTATGCGCTACAATAAAAGATTTTTTTCTGATTTCAAATATATATATATATATATATATATATATATATATATATATATATATATATATATATATACATTGATGATATTTGGATGAACCATTTTTAAGATATTTAAGCCTAAAATATAAATAAATTGAAAAAATCATCTTAGTATAGAAAAAGCTATGAAAACAGGAAACATTGTTTTAATAAATTTGACGTATTGATATTGTAAAAAGTTGAAATTTATCATTTTAACTATTAAAAGTAGTTTGTATTGCTTTTTGTCGATGGGCTATTCGGAAGAACAAAAAATCTCTATTATGCGTCTTTTAATGGTAACAATAATAGTGTGACGACAGTGCAAAGGGAATACTTTATTACTTATTATATCCTTAACAACCGGTACCAACTATAGATACTGTTGAATACATAGTAAGAAAGTTTATTGAACGAAAAAGCTTTAAAATGAAGAAAAGGACTGCAGCACGACATGAAAACAAGGTTTTGGATATCCTCGTTTTTCAGGATAATTATTATACTTTTTCTATTGGACTTGCACTAACTACTTTTAATAATTTTAGATAAACCTGAAATATCAATCTCGGATGCGGCATCTATACTTAATAAAACAGATTATGAAATTTATTTCACCTTAAAATTTTACAAATTTTATCCTTATAAATGTATGTCCGTTCAGAACCTTCCTAAACAAAACATGCAGGACCGACCTAAGTATGCATTGGAAATAGCTAGGTTTATGCAGCAGGATCCAAAGTTTTTAAATAAAATTCTATTCACCGACAAGTCTTCCTTCACTTTAGCAGGAATGTTTAATCACAAAAATAAACATTATGGGTCCAGAGAAAACCCTCACCAAATTCAGCAACATAACAATTCTATTGTTTCCATGGCTTTTTTGATACTAAGATGATTTTTTTTCAATTTATTTATATTTTAGGCTTAAATATCTTAAAAATGGTTCATTCAAATATCTTCAATGTATATATATTTGAAATCAGAAAAAAAAGATCTTTTATTGTAGCGCATAATATACAGGGTGTTCAATTTAAAAAAGTTGAAGTTGCCTATATTCTTCCAGTTTTTTATTGCGATATTTTTTTACTGATAATTTCAAAAGATAATATGGAAAAAATTCTACAATTTTTATAAAAAACATTTTTTTCTGTCTTCAAAAATAAAGGCCCCAGAAGCCACGTAAATATAATCAAAGACTCTGTACACTCACCGACATAAAATTCAGGACAACCAAAATTTAGATCAAATTTACTGTATAGCCCAATTTTAAGCTTTTTTTTCTAAATGTAGATAATTGTTTTGTTTTAATTTAGTTTTATTCAATTTTCAAAAATACTGTTTACATGTTGAAATATACAAGAAAATAAAAAAAGTAAATTTTTTCTCTTAATTTTGTAATAATCTCTAGAGTAATTTTGTAATGTAAACTAAACTAGATATGCTTTTCTGCAGAGTTGGGTTCATGTTTACTATTTTGGTGTTTTATTGTTCTCGGTATCGTTATCGGTTTAAGAATTATGAATTTTTAAGATAAACATTACACTTTTTCATCAAGTCTATTTATAATTAAAACAAAGGAGCTCTGGTCAGTTGTCTGTTTTCTGGCCCGTAACTTGACTTCATTAAGTCTACTTCTTACTGTTATTTCATTGACAGCAACTTGACGAACTCATTGGAGCTCATTTCTTATCACTACTTCACTGGTATACCGATCTTTTAAAACTGAGAGTCTAGTGAAGTGATCATCAAGGGCGGAAGGAAGTAGCATGATTTCTGCAAGGTCCAGGTCTTCTGCTATAACTTCGAGTCTCACGAAACCTGGCAACGGCCTTTTCCAAGCTAGATTTTGTAAAACCCGGATATCCGCCACTTCTCTATAAGAATAACCAACATCGTGAAAAGCAACGGCTCTAGCTGAATCTTCGGATGACAAAGGCATCGTGAAATAAAAAATAAATTCTAAATTCACTAACGAAACGTTTTAAATGATCGATATGTCAAATAAAATTGTTTGACAAATGCAAAATACGTTTCCAGGGAAACCTAAACTTTCCAAAAAACTCAACAGTATTTTCAATAATTGTTGCAAAAAGTGAAATGTCTTATTTCAAAATTTTATATCTTTTTAAACAATGAAGATACCCAGAAGAATAAAACACCAAAATAATAAACATGAACCAAACTTTATAGAAAAGCATATCCAGTGTAGTTTACATTGCAAAATTACTATACAGAGTGTTACCAACTTAAGAGAAACAATATACTATTTTATTTTCTTGTATATTTCAACTGTATTTTTAAAAACTAAACAAAATTAATTAAAAACGAAACGATTATCTACATTTTGGAAAAAAAATTAAAATTGGACTATAGAAGAAAAAGTTATCATATATTAAATTTCATCTAAATTTTGGTTGTCCCGACTTTTATGTCGTGAGTTTATTTTTGGTTGAATATTATTTTGCACTTGCAAAAAAACGTGTTTTGTTCCTTACTTCTTAAGTAGCTATTATTATACGATATTGCAATTGTTTTACACTATTAAGAACTTTACTTAGTACCAACAAATTCTTTTATAGAACCCCACGAAAAAGAAATCGCCATCGATTATGGTATACCAGGAAAACTATTATTATATCAAAGTTGTTAAATAAGAGACAAGAAAGTTCTTTCACTTGAAGTATCACAATCTGGATATCTCTCTACGTGTCTCCATCAAGGAAGTTTAAAGGTGTATGGAAGCCCAATGCTATGGCCCATTCGATCAAAAAATGTCCAGCCCAGTATGAAAATAACTGTCAGAGTTGGCCCCGCCGATTCTGCGCAAAACAAAATTCCACGAATAATTTATGGTTCATTACACACCGATAAAAGTGTGTAGTTAGGCAACACATTATTCTTTAGAGAGCCTAATGGCTTATTTCAAATTTTTGTGGGGGGGGGGGTAGAAAATTCCGGCTGACCCAACCTGTCTTCACTTCCACTTTTTGTGCCCTTTGGCCGATTGTTTTGCTTTGTGTGAGTACCTATATTTGTGGTTGCAGAAGTTTTTTGGATTGATAAAAACCTTCTTATTTTAGTGATTAGTGTTTATAAAATTGTGACTATAATTTTGTGTTTATAGTTTGTTAGTTATAATATCGTAACAAAATGATTAGAGGTTGTATGGTTTTGTCGTGCATATCCAAGGGTAACATACCCGGCATTTTTTACTTTAGGTAAGTATTTCTTATATTTAAATTAGGTGCTTCTTGTGAGACGTAACGTTAGGTAATCGAAAAAATAATAATATATTAATTATGAATAATAAAATAATGAAAATTTCATAGGAAATAGCAGTGAGAAAAGTAAGGCAATCTTAACTATCTTTTAGATGATTTCCACAATGTTTGTGTATTTCTGTGGATTATTAAAAAGAAATAAGGTTTACATTTAGGTACTTTTATTTTATTTAATAATTTAGTACATTCTTTAAAATGATCAAAATTATTAATTACGGGGCAGAACAGGCAAATTTTAATATAGGTATACAGGTCCCACTAATTGAATGAAAGAAAGTACAATTTTATGTTGAAGTTCCTTTTTGCTTTTTCTGTATTTGTTTAAAAAGAAAATACATTTGTGGTTTCTAAACTTACATTATCAACTTTTAAGCTCGACATACCGTAGACACATAATATTTAACGTATACTGTTACAATGGATACCTAGGTACTAAAGGTTACTAAACATTTTTAACACTGTTATTCTGTCTCATGAATGTTTGTTATTAGTGAAAAGTATATGCTAAAAGCAGTTAAAAAATTTTATTTTTTAATGTACAACCGAATCTTAGGATTAGATTAAACTCATTACACTATTTTGCCCTTCTTTTATCACAAAATTGGTGATAAGTACATGAAACTATTATACAATGTTTGAAATTTATTTTAAAAAATCTTGTTTTTATTTATTAACAAAGATTTTTGGTAAAAATACAAAACTCACAAAAATATCGACCATTTAAATAGAAGGCTTCTTTCCATATTATATCAGATAATATAAAATCCAATATTACACAATAATTTTAAATATTCTATGGTAGTATCGTTTAATAACCAACAATTTTGTACAAAAATAAAAAAAAACAGTGAATATGCTTGAATTTGACATTTGATGATGTCAACTTTATAGATAGTAACAAAGAATTATGGAAGTCCGGCTCTGACCTACTATTCATTGCGCAAACTCCGCGGGGCCAACCCCCCTATTACCGCTGCCCTGCACGCCTGGACAATTTTGTTATACAGTATTGGGCTTCCATACACCTTTAAACTTCCTTGGTCTCCATAGCAGAGGAGCATGTCTTTAAGCACTATTAGATTTTACTGCATTCCACAATAATTGGCTAATTTCATAAGTCTGAAATATTTTATCCAATGGTGTTGGACACGCGCATCTTCAGAAATTTACTCTTAAAATATCGGCCGTTGACTTCTTTTTTTAATGTTCATATTTTTATTAAATCCACGCCATTAGCTAAATGACCGTAATAAAATTGATTGATTTTTGGGATTTTAATACGATTTTATAAAGCTAAAGCAGCTTTGGAACCTAAGGTAATCCGAATAAATGTGCTTTTCATGCATCGTGACACAAATTGCCTTTAGTGGCTTATTTGGCCATAAAAATCTATAATGGAGAATATTTTGAGATTAGGTTGATTCTAAAACATTTATATGGTTTGCTATATTATATATACTTTTAAAATGGGTACTTAAAATAAGTTCAACTATATTTAGTACCAATAAACCATTATTATTACTTTTGCGTTATTTTATGATACAGTGTGTATTAGCCAAATGGAATAAACTCGATAATAATTAAATGGGTTCGTGTTCAAAAAAACGCCGGACACGTCAACTTGGCATTTTTTGTTGCGCATTTTTTCAACAAAATTTTTTCATACGGGGTATGTCTCGTAACTGAACCCACTAGGTACTTTCTTAGTTTAAATACAACTCAATGTATATTATTAAATTTTAAATTTTTCAGAACATTTTAGATATATTTCATGTACTTCAACTGTTTCGGAAATACTAACGGCCGAGTGATGAACGCGTTGTTAAAGTTAGCAATGGACTTAACAATGGGTTAAATTTAACAAAGAGGTAAAAATAAGCACTCTTGGCAACAGGGTATACTTAAATATAACTTATTTGTCAAAAAATAATTTAGTTCGGGATTTTGCAATCAAAATGAAATTAACATATTAAAAAAAAACTTAAAAAATAATTACTTTTCACCAAATAAAAAAAAATGGTTTCACACTTCAACAAAGTAATTTTATACAGGGTGTCCCGGAATATGTGGGCAATCTCTCGGTCAATGAAAACCAAAAATTATGACAATTCCTTTTTCCTATGACCCCCCCTACGAAGTACAGTCATAGGATGCCCTGGAAATCGGTTTTGTTTAAATAACTTTTAGATACTAGGCGTAATTTAATGTTTTTAATATGATGGTTACTAGATAAGTATTCTTAAATGAGCCCAATAAATCATATTTGGCTTATTTAGTTTGCCAGGACGGACTAGCTCTGACACTAATAGCATTTTTTAACATCTGTATATAAAGGCTCGACAATATTATTTTTGGATAGTTTTAACCTAAACTAAAAAAGGTATTTTGATTGACATCGATAAAATTAACTGTTTACGAGAAATAAATATATAGTTGGTAATTTTTTTACATTATACAGGGTGTTTCTAATTGTAAGTCAATATTTAGGAAACAATTCTTGGGTCCATTTGGAAGAAACTTCATGTGAACGTATGTCTAAACGTCTTAACGAGATACAGGGTGGTAAAATTTTCAAAAATATATAATTTATTATTAATATCTGTTATACCACTTTAGATATTTTATTCAAATTTGGCATAATCTACGATTATAAGAAGATTTTTAGTGTACCAATTTTTTTTTATTTGCAAAAATAGGCTGGTCACATTCTATACGAACGCCACTGGTGGAAATTAAAAAAATTGGTACACTAAAAACTGCTTCTTGATACATAGTACATGTATGCCAAATTTCATTAAAATATCTAAAGTGGTATTACAGATATTAATAATTAATGATTTATTTTTGAAAATTTTACCACCCTGTATCTCAAAAGTTGACACGTTTAGGACATACGTTCACATGAAGTTTTCTTCTTAATTGTTCCCATTTCATGAAGTTTTCTTCTTGTTTTTATCGATGTCAATCAAGAATACTTTTAGTTTAAATTAAAGCTTTTTAAAAAATATTATTGAGCCTTTATCACACAGGGTGTTAAAAAAATTGCTATTATTGTGTCAGAGCTAGTCCGTCCTTGGCAAACTAAATAAGCGAAATGTGATTTATTGGGTTTATTTTAAAAAGCCTTATCTAGTAACCATCATATTAAAAAAATATTAAATTGCGCCTAGCATTTTAAAAGTTATTTACACAAAAACGATTTCCAGGGGCATCCGTTATGCACCTGTATCTTCGTAGGGGAGGGTCATAGGAAAAAAGTTTATGGGAACTTGTCATAATATTTTTAGGTTTTCTATTAGATTCCGAGAGATTGCCCCCATATTCTGGGACACCCTGTATATTTTCTTCAAAAACAAGCAGCACAATAGATAGCTTAAATAACCAATACGGCAGAACTTTTTTAAATTTGGGTTTTTAACAGGTTCTTTAATATTATTATTTTATTGATACATTCCGGTAGGTAGATTCATCCAGAGCAGACAAAATATTTTGCTTTGTTTTCCTAAAAAATTAATGTTTTAATTTAATACATATTAGTAAAACTATTTATTTACAAAAAATGTATTACTTCCTGCAGTTTAATATTCATCTATACTTTTTAAAACAAAATATTTCAAATAATTTCATGTAGTAACTAGGTATTACTATTAAAAACTAACCTCTTTCATAAGTTAATGCTGTTTAAAGCTATAACATGCGGTACTTGACCCGATGTGGTATAGGTCCGATGCGCCGCAAGGCCTTTGTCGAAATTCAAGTTAAACGCACTCTAGAGTGTAAAACTTAATCCAAAAATTTTTACACGCACGCTAGATGAGATAGGGTTTGGAGTAGCTCAAGAGCGTTTTGTACGATTTCACATATTAATTGCCCTTTTTCATTCTTAAACTTTTTAGAGCACACCAAGCTCTGAGGCGCAGACAAATTTTTGTCAGTAGAAAGCTACTTAGATTATCTATTGCAACCTTTGAGCATATGTACGTACTTTATATAATCATGCATGACCTTATGTAACAGTAAGGAATCCCTGCAAGAGGTAATAAGTAACATAACTAGGGATCTTAAGCAGAACGGATACAGTGAGAGACTGGTAAAAAATATCGAAAAATATCAAAATAAGATAAAATTTCTAACTCAAACGAGACTCCACATGACCAAATATTTATGAAAATTCCATATATTAAAGGATCTTCAGGAAAGATCCGCAGGATCGCGAATATTTAAACTATAAACTATTCTAAGAAGTATTCTTACTAAGACGAGACCAGACAACAAAGTTTCAAATAATGACTGTATCTACCAAATTCCCTGTGAATGTGGTGAGGTATACCTACATCGGGGAAACAAAAAGACCACTCGAAGTTAGAGTCAAAAGAACACAAAAAACATACAGAGCGAGGTGAAACGTCGAAGTCAGGGATTGCCGAACACGCTTGGTCAAAACAACACCGCATACAATGGTCGGAAGCAAAAACTATTCATAAATAAACCCACTGAAAGAAAAGAAAATTTAAAGAAGTTGTAATAATTGTAAACAACCAAAATGTTTTTAGTCAGCCTAGTATCGATATTCCGAATGTCTGGCAACCGTTGCTGAACCGTGAAAAGTCGTGTGAGTGTTTCTTGTTATGGAGCTGTTTTATGAGTTCCATTTGAAATCAAGGTTTATTTGTATTTATTTAGTTTGGTTTTGTGTTTTGTTTTTTATACCTTACTTACCTATTTTATTTTTTACCAAAGCTATGATTTTGAAACTTAATTATCAAGGTACTAAAACGCAAATGAGATTACAGGGTATCTACGTATTATCACGCAGTTTTTGCACAAATATTAATTATTTAAGAACACGACCGGCAAAACCAATTAGAAGCTCTGCATGAGTTTAAAAGACTACACGCTGGTTAAACTGCTGAAAATTTAAAATCTGTATGGAACAGGATAATCCTCTGTCTGGGATTTTAATGGAGCTTTATCCCGAAGCAAATACGTAATTAGCTTTTGAAGCCTACATAATACCCTATAACAATAATACCGTGAATATGTTTTTTTTTAATTTATATTTTAATAATGCATATTGTATGTTCTAAACAAGTATAAAATTTTAATGCAATATGTTTTTAATCCTGGTTTTTAAAATAATAGCTATTTGTGTATTAAGAGCGCAAAGTAATACATTGTCGCTCTGAGCGAGATGTACGACGCGCGACGCGTAGCGGAGCGCGGCTATCTTGCGAGAGCGACATGTCACTTTGCGCTCGAATTACACACAAGATTTTTTCTACAACCGCAGATTTTATAAAATAATTGGTAAAAATTAATGGTTATTGATATAACCTCAAATTTGACAGTTCACATTTTAAAACGTGCAAGCATCGTTTTCAGCTATAGATGTGTGTTATTATAAAAATGTTTTTTCAGTAGTAGGTATTTACTGCAAAAGAAAACAATAAAAAAACTATTTAGTAGAGATCGAACGCTGTAAGAACAACACCGATACGTCACGGTCTCATAGGGCAAACTAATATAAAACCGTGACGTATCGGTGTTGTTCCAACAGCGTTCGATCTCTACCCTTTTAATTAGTTATTTACATATTATTGTATTACGTTAGGATTTAAATTTCTGTGTAAGAATATCTAAATGTTTTTGGAATTCTTCTAATACTTCTTCCTTTTTTAGGGGTGAAAAAGCAGGCGAATTACTACTCGGTATTAAATGTCTGTGTTTGATAACATATATGTAATATTTTGAAATTATTTTATTCATTCTTTTTTTGGAAATATTGCAATATTTGGTCGAAATTTGTAGTAGACTCTTCTGAATGCTGTTGAACAAACCATTTTTCTAAAGATGTTGGTCGCAGTTCTCAATTAGCGCAGTTAAATATATTAAACTGGAATGGCGTATCTGGACATGACTCAATTCTTTACAATTACATATTTTATACTTTTTAAAACTGTCCATTATCAGATAATTATTACAATCAATTTATTAAACACCAATAGCTGTTTAAAAAATTTTTTGATACGTCAAATAATCATTTGTTTATTTTTCTTGACAGCAGCGGCAAGCATGGCCTCCTATCATATCTAAACATAATACTCGCCTGTGTTATGTGAAAGCTATACATATAATCAGTTTGAATCAGAAAAATAGATTTCTCCATCTTTAATAAAATAAAGAAGGATATGACAAACCATTTTTAAACTGTATGTATAATGAATAATTTAGAAAATAGAGTTTAGAAACTAATAACTATTTTTTAATTACTTTCTATAACAAAAGTTTGTAATTGTTTATTTATCACTTGATTTGTCGTAATAACATAGTTATATAGTAGAATATAAAATTCAATTATTTATAAAGGTACATTTCTACCACTTTTAGTAAGAAAACTCCGTCAGTCGATGTAGGGACTTTGAAATAAACTTTATTATTCTGTATAACTAAAGTTGGTAATTTGCATTTTATCACTATTAAACTCAACGGAACATGCAAAGTGAAGTAGTTAATAAAAAGATTAAAAAACCGTGCACTATACCAATTTATTGTATTGTAATAATTATTGTAATATGTATATAAATTTAGATCTTTATATAATTATTACCTAAATCTATATAAGATCTAGTCATTTTTCATATTATTTACAATATTAAAGGTAACTGCAATTCTCACAATTTTTAATGAAAATTTCAGATAAGTTTCTCCCGTTCTTTAGTATAATGCAAAGTTTAGAAAATTAGAGTTTGTAATCATAATAACTATTTTTAATTACTTTCTATAACTAAAGTTTGTAATTTGCTTTATTTATCACTTGATTTGTCGTAATATACATAGTTATATGACGTAGAATATAAAATTCAATTATTTATAAAAAGTACATTTCTACCACTTTTAGTAAGAAAACTCCGTCAAAACGATGTAGGGACTTTCAAACATAAACTTTTATTATTCTGTATAACTAAAATTGGTAATTTGCATTTTACCACTATTAAACATTCAACGGAACATGCAAAGGTGAAGTAGTTAATAAAAACAGATTTAATAAAACCGTGGCTACTATACAATTTATTTTATTGTAATAATTATTGTAACATGTATATACATTTAGATCTTTATATAATTATTACCTAAATCTATATAAGACTTATACCCGGTTGCAGAAAGCGTGATTAGTACTTTGAATGGTTAACGAAATGTCAGATTTTGACAGGTTGCCTACTAAAACCATTGAATAACACTGACATAAGGTTCTGTTAAACATTCTAAACCTTGATTAACTTTGTGCAACCCGGGTTAGTCATTTTCTTATTATTTACAAAATTAAAGGTAAAGTGCAATTTCACAATGTTTAATGACAATTTTAGATGAAGTTTCTACCGTTCAACGCCTACTGTGGTGTCAAATTTGACGTTTTTCTATTACGGTTTCCTTGATAACTCAGCGAGCGACAAAGTAAAAAAAACGCTTGCTCCTCGGAAAAGTGCAACTTTGTGTTTTGTTTTTGAAGCGCAAACATTGTACTTTTCGCGCGGTTGTAGAAAAAAATATTTAAAATCATATAATAATACTCTTGTGCTTTTAATGGATTTAAGAAATTAAAATAATGTTTTTTTTATTTGGAAAACAAATATGTTTATTATTAAAGAGCATTGCGCAATTTTAGTGAACAGCATTTAGTTGTAAATATAAAATATTTTTTAAGCAATTAAAATACTTCTAAAATTTTAATAGATTTTACTGTATGTGTTGTCCTTACTGGTATAAAGTTAGTATATAGTATTCCTAATTTCTTACCATTAAAAATTAAATTTAAAAACAATGTAATTTGGCCAAAAAGCCAGTGTTACACAGTTGTATTCAGAATTTTTTTTAAAAGTTTAGTTATTTTCAGTAAATTTTTTAATTGGAAAAAATACGGTCAATCATAAAAAAATCGAATCTCTTAGCTCACACGATATCTTAGTGACTACCTTTATATGTATGATTTTATCCGATAAAAATTCTATCCAATAATTAATATCTGCTCGGACGGACATTTTTATTCGATTTCGTCCTTTAAATCAATCGTTTTCTTTTGCTGGATTGGACTTTCTTGGTCCGATCGAAAAACAGGATGGTGTGGACAGAATTTGGATTAAAACTGTCATTATCTTTACACTTAATTTAACTTGGTTGGATTTCAAGGTTAGATTTTTTGTATTTTGTGGATGTTGTTTTTTGTTTTCAGCTTTTCTCTTATTTTTTTTGTAAAACAAAGAAAATACCGAGTACCGAATATGGTAAAAATTCCACAATAAAAAAGAAGTATTTGAAAATTGAAAGCAAAACAAAAATCATATATGTCTTCCGTTAAAATTTCATCGGATCAAAACCCGATTATTATTATTTTTTGGCATAAACGACTACGGATTGAAATTTGTGACTGAATATTTTGGATCACATGAATCTGATTGATCTTATGGATCAAAACGTCGTTAAAACCATTAATTTTAATATGTTTATATCCCATGAACGGCTGTTGAGGTTAATTACATATCATTTGGAAAAATTAGACAAAATTATAACTGGTTTGTTAAAGCAGTTACTATGAATGGTTGTGTTATCATTAACCATATTTTTTAGCGATTTGTATTGGGATGGTTACTTGCATTCAATCGTAAAATAAGCTTCTAGCTGGACTTAAATAGTCAGTCATTTATCAGAGCTTTTTTTTAATTGTAATTTTGAAAATATTAATTGCTACAAACAAATACGAAAAAGGTCAAACAAAATAAATCAAAACTACTTAAATTGTATTTACGTCAAATTTTTTATTGACACACAGACCACATTAAGTTTTCCACTACAATTTTAAAGGGTATAAGTTTGTTGAAGTATAGTCTGTCTCAAAGTATACCGTGTTAGCTCTTGCCTTCATTTATGGATTATACCTGCCGACAGCAATAAAACTGCGGATCGGTAGGTATTAAAGGACAGAACATTAGGGACGGACTTTAATAATATAAAGATTTATAATTTATTGTTTATTTAGGTAAGTAAATCTTAAATTACATTAAGAAATTAAATATATGCAAAGTTTTAATAAATTTATAACTGCATTATCTATACATAATTACATTTTTAATCTAAATATCTAAATCTAATTCTGTTTCACTATCATAGTCATCATTGAGATTAATTACAATAGGATTTATGTTGTTTTGGATAGAAATGTAAGAGTCCTCAATTTTTATAATGTGCTGTAGTGAATTTTTCCAGGTCTCAACTGGTATGTTAGTAATACATTTTTTATGAAATTTATAACACTGGGACTTAAAGTAGGTGTAACATTTTCTGCTCTGATCTTTGATTTTACTTAATTCCACAAATGCTCTATGGGGTTAAACATACAGTGATACGGAGGAAGCCGTAAGACAGTATGCCCAGCCTGTTCAGCCAAATTATCACATACATATTGTTTTTTAATTGCATATGAATTTAGGACTTCCAAAAGATGCGTTTTTGTAACCGAATTTAAAATAAATATCATTTTCTAACAAATATTCCTGGATATCAGTTTTTGAACTTGATGAAGCTTGCGTTATCCATGACAATAACACTGTTGTTTGGAATATTTTTTAAAAGATAATTTTGAAACCAGTTTTCAAAAAGTTCTGCACTTGTATCCTTATGATAATCCAAGCTAGAATCCTTAATATTCTTTGCAGACAACAGCAAGCAGTTTGGGACAAATCCGTCTTCTGAACCAGCGTGTATTATGGTAATGCATTTTCCTTTATTTAAAGGTGCTTTCGTCTGACAGTTTTGACTGAAATTAACCCTTCCTTTGGATACTGTGTCGTGTGTATCGAACCATGTTTCATCAAGGTAAATTATGGATTTGTTTTCTAACCTATATCTTTTAATTTCTTGAAGGTAATTAAAACTCCAAGTGCGTAATCTGTGCGATTCCATTACTACTTGTCTTTTGTCTATTTTGCGGTATTTAAATCCCATTTTACAAACAACTCTATGGAGGGTGGCACGGCTAATATTTATATATGTTTTGTCTTCGTCTAGCTTCTTTTTCAGTTTATCCAAGGTAGGAATAACTCCGCTTTCATAAAGACAATATATTTTCCTTCTTATTGGGTCCTGATCACTATTGTCTATACGGTGAAATTGAAAATCACTACGTTTTTTCTTTTGTTCAATTCTCTACTAATAATAATATCCCTTATCGATGATTTTGGAGTTTTTGTACGTAGACAGGTTTCTTTTAAAGCTTCTAGATTAATTAGACCTCTACTGATTAAAGTTTCATACACATTTTTCACAACCTGTTTTGCATCTAATGACAAATGATTTCGACGCGACATAGTTATATTCTCGTAAAACAACTTTTTCGAAACGCACAGTAAAAACGGTTATTCAACACTGTCACTAAAATATTAGCCTAAATATTTATATGCCTAATGGCTAATACTCATAAAATACCTGGCCCACCCCTGCCCTTATGAACAAATGGGTTTACCCAATAACAATAGGTAATAAAATCGTAAAAGGTTTATTGAGGTGTGGTCCGTCAAAAGCCATAACGATATACTTTGGGACAGACTATACCTTTGTGAGTTCCGTTGGTTTTGCCATTCTTTGTTTAGACTCTAATAAAAATATTTTTATAAAACATGCACAACTTGGCATTTAACAATTTTTGAATGCAATCTAATTTTTTAGACATCTTTAAAAAATGCAATAGTAAAGCATTTTGTATATATTTACTTTTTTTATACATTTCGTACCAATTTCAAAACTTACTTTAATATAGCTAATAACCTATTTCCCATTATGCTGTAAAATACCTGGTCGAGAGAACGTAAGACCTAGAGAAAAACAAGAAACTCTCGGCGAAAGAAGAGCATTGTCTAGTCTCGTGTCGAGTCTGAATGGGAAAAATGAGTCTATCGTCTTGACGAGAAGAGAATCTCGTCTGCGGGGCATCACTATTATTATTCTACATTTGCGTTCTTTGTTTCCTGGGACTTAAAAGTGACCACACACAGTGACAAAACTTTTTAGCATTCGAACATAGTTGCGATTTCAATAGTTTTTCTATTGCATGCATTAGAATGAATTATACGGAAAATTTATTATAGCTACATGGGTGAATATCGGAAATATTTCTTAGCCAGACCACCTGTATTTTTAATAAGCTTAAGTTATAAGAAATATCTATAAACACGTTCCCAGTATGTATTGGATAAAACAAATCCTTGGTTGAGATACTTGAGAGTATGTAAAACTATAGTAAGAAATTGGTAGTTGTAATGAACTAAACACGTAAAAATAAAAATAAAATAGCGTTTTTTAATTAAAACAAACCAAATAATATTATGATTGTTGATAACCACTGTTTACACAGAGAAGGTATTGCGGCATTGTAACTGATTTAGTTCTTGAGTTCTTTATATCAAATCTATTTTAGTAGTCCAGTAAATGAAGGGACAGCGCTGTAAATAAATCTGTACAGTTTTCGCTTTAGAGCAATTTTTAGGTCTTCGGAGATGCTTTCACGCGAAAAAAAGGTTATCAACATTAACAGGTGCGAAAGGGTGGAAAATGTCCCCTCAAGGCCCGAAAAATGGGTTTTCGCTAATATCTGCCAAAATATGCGAATTTGAGAATTTTTGTTTAGACAAAAAATAAAGATCGCATCGCCTTGTAGTCTACAAAAATGGTCCTTATATTTTCTTTTAAAAAATCGATAGTTTTCAAAATAACAGGACCCAAAAGTCCCCTCATTTTAGCTGCTGCTGGATTCACTTATAAGCGGGCGGACGAATTGTTTCATTACTCGGGCACTAATGTACATTTTTTAATTATTTAAAGTTCATTGGAATGGGAAAACCCGTATCTATCATTGCATATGAGTTTGGGTCCATTCTGATTTTTCTAAAATATTAAAAAAAGAAGACAACGTTTTTTTTTCACAATATTTTAAGAGTATCTCGTTAATTTATTGATATTTTTTGAAAACATGGTTTGTTATTAACATTTCTTTTTTATAATGAGACCTTAGTAAGTGTTCAATGATCCCAGAAAATTTCCTTTACCATCTTTCTTGCGTGTTTATAAAAAATTGTTTTGCTCATCTGCATTTTTTAGTAAGAAACTACTACTACCACATCTATCCAGTGTGGAATGTTATGGATTTTTCGACGGCCGTTTCTGCGATAAATATTGGTGTTGCGAAAAAAACGATTGGGACCATTTTTGTAGATTTCGGGGCAATCTTCATTTTTTGTCTATACAAAAATTCTCTAATTCGCATATTTTGGCTGATATTCGCGGGAAACTCATTTTTGGGACTTTAGGGAGCCATTTTCAGCAGGTTCCCACGTCGGAATAGTGATAAACCTTTTCTCGCTCGAAAGCATCTGCGAAGACCTAAGAATTACGCCCCAAATGAAAACTGTACAGATTTATCTACAGCTTTGGGTACTTTCAGGTCTTCAGTTACTGGACTATAGGTAGAATACAAGTTTAAACAAAAACACGTTAATCACTGCTAACAAAAAGTTATCAAAATCAATTATTTATATTGAATGTTAATCTAGTACAGTCTCTATAATAATAGTTTGTATAAACCTATCATTTTAGAAACAAAAAAAATCTCGGACATATATAATATTCATTTTTTGATTTAAGTTAAATTAAAGGTTAAAATTAAGGTTAAAATGTTTATAAATATTAAATTATTTAAAGTTTTTTGTAAAAAAGTGAGAATAAGAAGTTATTTGATTTTTTTAAAAATTTATTTGTTTTTTTTTTTGCTTTTTATCAATTGGGCATGCGTTTATTTTTTATATGTTTAAATATTTCCCATTTAGTTAACGTATAATCAAAAATATATAACTAACCAAAACTAACCGAAATTAACCATTGTTATATCAAAGCAATCAAACTTTTTTGACACCCTAAATATTTACGTTAAATAACATAACATCAAAATTATTTTTAATGCCAAAACCCTGTTTGCTAAAAGTTTTAAAAAAATATCATTAAATAAAAAAATTGTTAAGGTGTCATTTGTGCTATATTGTGAAAAAAACAAGGTCTTAGGAGCAGATTATTTATCCAACGAATTACAGAATGTTCTTACATGTTTTATAAGCATTAAATTTAAAAGCATCTCCCAAACACGTCCCCAGAGTTTTTGGGTTAAAATTACTCCCTAGGCGGGCGTTTCACATATCGCGTTTCTTTTAGTGATACCCCATAGGCCTTGTATAACGAACTATATTCCGGATACAAGTTGTATCATTTTACTTTTTATTTTTATTGGTGTATCGTGTGAAATAATCATATATTATGGTGGAAGTTATATATTTATTGTTTTTATTATTATTACTTTTGAAAGCTTGCTGTGATTTGTTTTAATAATACTTTTGAGCATTTCCCGTTAAAAATAAAGCAAGTCTACCTGTTGCAGAAACACATCTTGCAACCTGGGAAACTTATTTTTCATAGCCACAAGTGCGCAAACATTTCTTCTAAATTTTTATATAGAATAATAAAAATTTTAATTTAAACAGAAAATTTCCCTTTTAATCGTGACAACACCGCCTTAATATATTCTTACAAATTCCTTTACCGATCTAAAAACAACGAAACAAAGGAAACCGCCCATCCGTATGCAACGCTAACACATTGACATGCTTCGTGAACTTGTGATAACGTAGCGAGTCAACGCATCCAACGGAGGGTTGCGCAGACGCGAAAAGGGGTAGGAACGTCGAAAGAGTACGTCACGCGCGCATCAAGTAAATTGACCAATGAAATGGGTCGCATTGGAGGCCGTACGGCAGTAGAGCAAGGTCAAAGCTAACAATGCAGTAAGATTTTCGCTTTAAATAAGCAAGCAGTGTCTGAAATTTGTTCTTGCATTTCGGGCAAATTACCTAAATGTTCTATTTAAATAATTTGAAGGAATGTCAGTTTCCATGGTAGCTAATGCTACTCTCTCCGTGTTAGAACAAGAAAATTGGCTATTACATCTTTTCTCTGTAACCAAGTAAAATTATAAGCTTTTGTACGAACTGTACATTTCTTAGCTAAGTAAAGCTACTTAAGTATTTTTTGTGTCGAATTTAATTTGACAGTGTACGTAAAGTTTAAAGGTAAAGCAAAGTGGTTAAAGGTGATTGTAATGGACTGTACCAGGGCAAAAGTTAGCTGGAGTAAATAATAAAAGTGATTTGTGAATAGTATGTTTTAAAGATTAGCAGAGAGTTAAGGTAATATACAAACTTATTGATAAGATAGTTCGTCAATAATTAATACTGGGTGTCCCAAAAATTGTAAATAATTTTTAACTTTGACTTTAAACTTTTTTAGTGATAAAAAACAATCTTAAATTGTGATTAAGGTTTTGTACGAAGTGTACATTTCTTTGCTAAGTAAAGCTACATAAGCATTTAAACCAAAGTGGTTAAAGATGATTGTAAAAGAATGTACCAGGGCAGAAGTTAGCTGGAGTAAATAGTAAAAGTGATTTGTGAATGGTATGTTTTGTAGATTAGCAGAGAGTTAAGGTAATACTCGAACTTATTGATAAGATGGTTCGTCAATAATTAGACTTGACGGGACCTGGACAGAGGTCCCATTTTCCAAAAAGTAGTAAGGCGAGTATCCCAAAAAGACAAAATGAAACATGAATCCGCAACAAAACTATAGAACATATTAACATCTTTGTTATAATGTCATAAAATATTGTTAAAATAAAAATTAAACCCGTGACTGGCAAAATAATGTGTAATTTTAAGAAGTCTATATTATCAAACAAAGTCGTGGTAAAAGCTACAACTACGCAAGGTGAGCCAAAAGTATTTTATTTATGCATTTTAGATACTTGAACAAAAAATAAAAGTCGTTTTGACAGACTTAAAACGTATATACAATTTATCGCCGTTTTAATTTTACCCCATAAACCTTTAATGTATTAAAAACTGTTATTAGCTTTGTTCTATTTCATAATTATTAGGACTGTGTTTTGCAGATGTAATGGGAAAATAATTATTGTACTGCAATGAATGCACAAACTTAACAAACTAATTTCACCATGTTACAGTTACTGCTAGCCAATTAATTTTGGGTAGGTTTAGCGGTTTTCAAGTTCCCAGAAGACCATTTACTTGCAAGTGACTTAGGGCCATGATCCGAAACTAGTTTGCTCGAGTAAAATAAATATTTCATTTGTTAAAGTTGGTAATTTATTTTGTCAGAATATGTTTTTTATGTTAAATAGTTTTTTTAACTTAATAATCGATTGCAAGTTCAGTAAATGTTAGATTAAAACTTACTATTAAAATAAAATATCTATTTACTTAAAAAAATATTGCATAGACAGAAATATCTTTATTTTAGATCGTTGTTCTTAACAAATCCAAGGCTCTTGACTAGGTCTGGCATGATAAAGGAAATGTGAAGGTTAAAGGAAGAAGAAGAAGGCTTTGAAAAAAATGTCATTAATGTACCCTTTTGATTCAATGCAGTAACAAATTCCCGGGATTTTTTTGAAAAATCAGTGTGTGCTTAAACTTGGAGCAGCTAAAGTCTTTTGTGCATTGGGATCTCGATGCTTTCATCTCACAAAGATTGGAGATGAGAGCCGCGAAAATTTCCAAGCGAGAATTTCCAAAAAAATTGCTGCTATGTTGGCCTGAATATTCGCATATAAATAACTGCCGCTATCTACATCTTACGGCTGATTTTGTAACTTATCGCGCATTATTCTTCTTTTTTAAATTAGGCCTGCTGTATAAACAATTTGTCATTTTGCCACAACAATGATTGAAGCGCCATCTGCCGTTGACATATTTCAATTGGTAGTGGGGTGACTAAGCTGTGGGGAAATCCTATAATTGTTTTATTTTGGTTTCGTTTTCAAGCATAGAGCCTAAAGATAAGGCGCACCATTTTTATGTTTAAAAAAATGGCCCGTGAATTGCAGTTAATTAAGATTGCGTTGGTGTTCCAAGTGACCGTCTTAAAACTTTACTTAATTAAATGTTTATTAAAATGTTAATGATGAATAGTAATGCGGTGTTTATTTTTTAGTTGTAAACAAAGCTAGTTTTGTTTTGTCTGTTTTTTAAGTACATATTGTTAGGTCTTGTCTGTAGAGTATGTTGGTTATGCCTCGAAATTAAATAGTGTGGAAGCTCGAGTTAAAGCCCTTTTATGTTTGTATTCAATTTTGGTAGTGAAAAAATAAGTTCGCAAATATTCGCAAACATCTTTCCGGAAATTTAAAGTCTCTATACAAGATATTTGCTACCGTAAAACACGCAACTTTTCTGTAAAAGCACTTTTCGAAAGACAACAACTTAATGTCAAATTATGCTTATGGTAAAAAATTCTATACTTCTCGTAAAACTTGTTTATGTTACCTGCATTACGTGACACCATTTTATTGTTCTTTTATACAAATTATAAATTTATTAAATACTGTATGACACTAAAATATAAACAACCAATTAAAATTATGGTTATTTTTTATTTTTATGCCCCTCGCCGATTTCGATGGTTTTTGCAAACGGAGGCGCTTATCACAAATCTGAAGTAAGTTTTTTTGACGACGTTTTTATTTTCAAAACATCGATTATTAATCATGATAATTAAATTAATTTCATTTTCTCTATCTTGCCATTCTTTTATTAAAAAATTTGAGACAATTACACGAAATGTTCGTACAATTTAAAATTACAAAAAATTTATTTTTTTTTATTTAAACTCCAAAATTTAACTTTTTGAATAGATAGGCTGTGACGTGTCGCCATCTATTCTTTCCATATTAAACCAAATAAAAAAATCTAATATTACACAATAGAAGGCAGTAAAGTAAATAAAATACGATTATATTAAATAATTTAGATATTCTAATATAGTTTTGTTTAAAAATCATAAAAGTTTTACAAAAAGGAAAAAATAGAAAAAGTGCAGTAGTTTAAATTGCAATTCGATGATGATGAATATCTACAAAACGAAACGTTGTCAAAAAAACTGACTTCAGATTCGTGATCAATGCCCAAAAAAACGGTATTTGTTATTTACACAATCATCGTCAACTTTTATACACGGTAACAAAGAATTTTGGTCCCAACTGTTCCACTTGTAAAGTGCCGAAATCAAAGGCTTTTCCCTAGCCCTTTATCTGTTTTTCCAATGTGGTAAATTATTCTACAGTATGGGTTTTAACTTGACATCTTGGGATGGTTCACTTTAACAAAATAATTCCTACCAATCTTAGCAACAGTTTTGCTAACGATAGTACTGTTTAGTCTAATATTTAGTTACTCAAGCCGGTCTCTAAGACAAACCGGGAAAACAAGCACAACAACAACTGAGGCACCAAATCTTCCCACTTAATCTTAAAAAAACCATCATATATGTATCCAAATAGATCTATTATAATGTTTCTACAAATAATTAAAAAAAAGTCCTATTTACATGTATTCTCCAAGTCTTTGTTAATGATCTGCTGGGCATTAAACTTTTGATATTTTTTGGGTTGTTTTTTGACACGCCTTGTACATTTGGGTACATAAGTTTAAATTAAAAATTCTATCTTTGTCCTGTTTATCAAGGAATATGTAGTTTTTCTAGAAAAACACTACCAAAAAATTATTTAAAAAATTCCAAATTGTCCCAAAAATTTTAGGCATTTCAATACATTTTCCCAAGTATGCCTTAACCAGGGCAAAATATTAACAAATAATAGAAAGCAAAAAAGTTAGGCAATATAGTAAACAACCTAAACCTTATAATAAAGGAAAACCGTGGCAACGGAAAAAAAAGTTCGGAGGGATAAAAAGGTCATGAACCCGAAAAAAGTAACACCCTGTGAAAATTCATAATTGTGGCACGTAGATCCTTAACGAAGCCTCAGAGGATACACTTTTATAAAAAGTTTTTTTTAATCATTATTTATACAATCACACCCTTTAATATGGATATAAGGTTAGGGGACATCCTATACAGTGCTTTTCTTTAATGTCCCCCCTTTTTATTTTTTAAACGGATCAGTTCAAAATATTAAAACCTGAGGTAATGTAATTTATGCATGAATACTATATTTTAAAGTAAAATTGACAAATGAAAATTTCAAGATGGCTGCTGGGCGCCATCTTGGAAAAAAATTAAATGAAAGGGGTGGTCTTGTGGCGCATCATTTTGAAGCTTCTGACGAGTACTTTACAACCCTAGAAAATAAAGTCGATTCCTTTACCTACTACAAAATGGCGGTACATTTAATAACCTGAATATATTAAGATTTGACTTGATAATTTAAATAATAACGTTAAGTTCAGTTATGAAAATGCTAGAAATGGTTGCCTCGAACTTCTTGGCACAACAACAGTCGGTCCGAAATACCATGCCGAACATTTTCAAACACAGTACCATCAATATTTCTACAAATTATTATGTGTTATTTTCTGTCGTATATCCAATATTGAAGCAGGTTCAGTTTCGCACCTGAATATCAACACACGCCGTCGAGGACCTGTGGAATGGAGAGCTCGCTCACCAGATTTGACACCTCTGGACTTTTTTCATGGGGCTATTTGAAGCAAAAGGTGTACCAAACTGAGCCTGCTTTAATTTTGGAGACAGAGAATAACAAATATTTGTAGAAATATCGATGTTACTGTGTTTGAAAAATTTTCGGCGTGAAATTTCAGACCCACTGTGTCAAGAAGTTCAAGGCAACCATTTCCAGCATCTTCTTAACTGAACTCAACGTATTTATTTGAACTATCAAATTAAATGTTAATGTATCAGGTAATTATTAAATGTAACACTATTTTGTAGTATTTAATGGAATTGACTTTTTATTCTAGGATTGTAAAGTACTCGTCAGGAATTTAACTTCAAAATGATGATTAATTTTTTTTTTCAAGATGGCGCCCAGCAGCAGCAGCAAATATTTTAAATTGATCCATTAAAAAAATAAAGAGGGGAGACATTAAAGAAAAGCACTGTATAAGTAAGTTTAAATATTTTCAATTATTTTTATTTTTTTTTAAACTGGATAATACTAATACAAAAAATATAAATTGTAATTTTATTTTAAAAAATAAAGTATTTTTATGATTTTCGATATATTGTGGCCAAGGTAGATTATCCCTTCATAACGTACAAAACAGTTTTGTTTTTATAAAATTTAAAATTAGTATAAAAACAATTTCAATATTCTGTTATTTTTGGCATTTTACACGTTTTTTGATTTTTTTAATATTTTATGATGCGCTTATGCACCAACATACTTTTTTATCTTTAATATAACACCCAAAGCTTATATAAACTAGAATTAATTTATTGTGGTGCGGTAAATTCAATAAAAATAGCAAATTTTAAGGTTTTTTCTTTGCTTGCCTTTTTTATTTTTGTACATGTAAATAACCACTTATTATAAATATAATAAAATGGTCTAAATTCAAACTTTGAATTTTTACGAATATGACATATATATTGCTCTTAGGGCAATATGATAATACAGGCTGAGTCGGGTGGAACACACCAAAATCCAGGTAAGTATTGTACACGTAAAAATAATTTTAAAAAACCCTTATGTTCCTATACGATTCTCATTTGTTTTCAAAATATAGCGTAATCACAAACAAAATTTCCTAAATTAACATGATTTTAATTATAGCGCTGTTTTAACAAATGTTCAAAAATACCGCCATTAACCTTTAAACACATTCTACTTCGTCTGCAAGGGGCTCTTGTTGCTTTTTTGAGCGATTCATGTCTTTCTTTGAGAAACACTGCCGCATTTTTAATGTGTCGAATTAGGGCCTCCCGAGTGTCGACTTTCACTTTGTACACCTCATTTTTAAACCAGTCCCATAAGCAATAGTCCAGTGGTGTGAGATCTGGAGATCTTGAAGGCCAACTAATAGGACCACCGCGATCAATCCATAGTCCTGGAATTCTTCGTCCAAAAATTGCTTGACCTGACGAGCAAAATGTGCGGGAGCTCCATCGTGCTGATAATACATTTGCATTTTGATGTCTAGAGGTACTTTCTCTAATAATGCTTTTAACTCATTTCGCAAAAAATAAGTAGTTCTCTCCTGTGAGACGATTTTCTAAAATGTGTGGGTCCAATTAAATAACTATCGACCATACCACACCACATGTTTATCGAAAACTTGTGCTGAAAATAAGTTTCGATTTTTGCGTGTGGATTTTCATCTGACGACACATGAGAGTTGTGAGTATTATTGATGCCATCACGGGTGAATGTTGCTTCATCGGTAAAAAGTATGCGCGATACAACAGGACGATTATTAATTATCCAACCACAAAATTGCATACGCCTAACATAATCTTCTGGTTGTAGGTGCTGTACACGCTGTACATGGTATGAATATAGGCCTTGCTCGTACTCGTACTCTTTTCTGTGGAATGACCAATTGAGTAGAAATTCTTCGTGAGATGGTCGTTTTATCATCTTCTACCAAATTCAGAATATTTTCTACTTCTTCTAAACCTTGTCGAGTGGCTTGCTTAGATGTTATGTTAGTACTGGGCAAAGTTTCCGTCTCGCAAAGTTTGTTGTAAACTCTGATAAATACGTTTTTGTCCGGATTTCTTCGATGTGGAAATCGTTGACGGTATTCTTGAACAGCAGCTGTAGCATTCCCATTACAAAAGCCGTAAACAAACACCATATTTGCATATTCTAAATTTGAATAGATGTGTGGCATTTTATAAGACTTTAATCGTACAAACTCGAAAACAAACGCGTCAAACACACTGACACTGACACTAACACATATCAGAACAACAAAACGGACCAAACAATCGGTACCTACAGCATTTGTGATAAGAAGCGGTAAACTATTTAAAACATCCTAATTACGCTATAATTTGAAAACAAATGTGAATCGGAAAAAAACATATGAGTTTTTTAAAATTATTTTTACGTGTACAGTACTCACCTGGAGTTTGGTGCGTTCCTTCCGACTCACTCTGTATATTATTTTGCATGGCTGTAGTATTGGCATTTTGTTATATACAGAAAAACATAAAAGCAGCTGCCTTAGAAAGTATGAAAGTGAAAGATATAAGTAATTAACTTTAGAACATTAAACATTTTCGTACCTAACAATAAAAAAAATAATTAAGAAATAATCTCCGAAAATGAGTGTGGCGAATTTTAATTGCTTAAACAAGGACGACCTAGAAGATAACATCAGCTTATTTTTCATTACTTAAAACAAAGTAATCGTGGGTGCCCAAGTAATTAAAAATATATAGAAACTAAAAGTGATATTTTGAAATGACAATATTATTTCACTCTCCTTGAAATAAAAATAATTAGTAAAAGAAAAGGCTACCATTAATATTCAACATATTCAAATATATTATGTTAATATGGTATTGTGTATGACCGTGTAATAGGTTAAATCTTTTTCCTCATTGTTTTAAGTTATAAAACAAAAGTAGAATTTTAGATCTTAATATTATGTAACCCTACCCCATAAGTATCTAGCACTGAATAATTCTTAGAAATTTGTTATAACATAGGTCATGTGTGGGAAAACTGAAACAAAAGGATTCTAGATTTCGTATGATATTAAATTTGGTTAGTAGATGACTTCCTTATATCCTGTTTTCCCTTAGATATGTAAAGGCAACATCCATTAGTGATGCTTAGAATTACCCACAGATTTCTGAAAGTAAAGAGACCTAGGGTTTAATTCATAGGTCAGAGGGTACACGTCTTAAAACTTACGCCAAGCACTGCCTTCTGACGGTGAATGGTCCAATATAAAATTAAGGAAAATATTTATTTACAGCGCCCTAAACCTGTTTTACGGTTTACAAACAAGTAAGTGTATTTAAAGGAATATAATTGTTATTCTAGAAAACTAAGTACCTATTGGAACATTGACGCTTGTTATCAAAGAAAGAAAAAAATGTGTTGGGCCTGATATGATTCTTGAGTTGGTTATACAGTATGTCCACGGAAAAGGTGTTGAAGAGAAAAAACTTTTTTATTTTTGATTTTATCGAAAAAAGCTACTTTTGATAAAAAATTTTGTTACTTCTAAGACTAAGATTGTGATAGAAACAAAACATTTAACATATTTTATACGCGGTGTTCAGAAAATTAAAAAAACTTAAAATGGTACAGGAGTAAAGTGCATTTATTTGAGAAGATATGGACATAAGTTACTAGGAAAAGTTGTTCAAAATTAAAAGGTAGTCTCTAATACCAATTTTCGAAAAAATCGGCCTACTTTTATTTATTTGTGATTAAATTTATTTTAATATCAATTTAAATTTTTAATATCAATTTATTATCAAATTTTTTGCTGTTAAGTAAGCATTTAAAGCTGACGATACTGAGGCTAATGAATTATAAAAGCGAAGTGTCAATAAAGCTTGTCACTATCAACGCCTACAAGTACAAAAATTTGGAATTAGTTAATTGATAATAAAATTTTAATCACAAATAAATAAAAGTGGGCCGATTATTTCGAAAATTGGTATTAGAGACTACCTTTTACGTTTGAGCAACTTTTTCTAGTAATTTATTTCCATATCTTTGCAAATAAATGCACTTTACTCTTGTAACATTTTAAGTTTTTTAATATGTTAAATGTTTCTATCCCAATCTTACTCTAAGAAGTAGCAAAAATTTTTATCATAAGTAACTTTTTTCGATAAAGTTAAAAATAAAGTGGCCAATACCAGTTTGTAAGGCCATCATACCAAAAAAAAAGTTTTTCCTATTCAACCCCTTTTCCGTGGACATACCAGTACATCCACGGAAAAGGTGTTGAATAGGAAAAACTTCTTTATATTTTATTTTATCAAAAAAAGCTACTCCTGAAAAAAAAGTTAGCTACTTCTTAGAGTAAGATTGGAATAGAATCATTTAACAAATTTTATACGCGGTATTCAGAAAATTGAAAAAACTTTAAATGGTTCAAGAATAAAGTGCATTTATTTGAGAAGATATGGAAATAAGTTACTAGGAAAAGTTTGTTAAAAGTGAAAGATAGTTCCTAATATCAATGTTTAAAAAAATCGGCCTACTTTTATTAATTTGTGATGAAAATTATTATAATATTGATTAACTAATTCCAAATTAACAACTCAGACAAGCTTTATTGACACTTCGCTTTTATAATTCATTAGCCGCAGTTTCATCAGCTTTAAATGCTTACCTAACAGCAAAAAATTTGATAAAATTGATATTAAAAATTTAAATTGATATTAAAATAAATTTAATCACAAACAAATAAAAGTAGGCCGATTTTTTCAAAAATTGGTATTAGAGACTACCTTTTAATTTTGAACAACTTTTCCTAGTAATTTATTTTCATATCTTCTCAAATAAATGCACTTTACTCCTGTGTTAAGTTTTTTTAATTTTCTGAACACCGCGTATAAAATATGTTAAATGTTTCTATCCCAATCTTCCTCTAAAAGGTTGCAAAATTTTTGATCAAGAGTAGCTTTTTTCGATAAAATCAAAAATAAAAAAGTTCTTCAACACCTTTTCCGTGGACATACTGTATTAGATTTAAAAAAATGTTATCACTTTTTTGTTTAAACCCCTTGCTATATTGCTAAAAAGTAGATAATAATTTGCTGTTGACCAAATTTCGTGACACGAAAAAAATAATTTACCTTTTGTTACGATAATATTTTGAAACAACATGATCTAAGTTTGGTAAGTTTTTGAAAAATATTTTTTTAACAGCTCGGTTTTGTGTGCAATGGACATCTACGAATTTAACATTCAAAAAGTAACAGCGTAAACTGTACATGTATAAACAAGAGTATTTAGCATGCTCAAAGTAAATTATTACCTTTTAATTAAAAGCAGATTAAAGTAAACAAACCACGCTTCATTTTTACAAGCTTCCAGTGTTCGTTATATTAGTATGTTGTATGCTTGTAATCTTGCAGCTGAATTATAAAGTACATATCCTCAACCGTTTGGGCTGAAATTTTGCACACACGTTTAGCTTGGCTGGCAATGCATGGTTAGCTCAGTGATGTCATTATACATCCAATCTGGCAGACCGCCCAAGATGGCCGATTAGTTATGAAAGGGTTTGCTAAGAAGAATACAAAAAATAAAATGTCGTCACTCCAAATCCCACATGGCGGACTCCCAAAGATGGTGGACTATGTTTTTACACACTGAATTTTAAAGCAGTTATTCTTAACCGATTAAGCTGAAATTTTGCTTACACGTTTAGCTTGAATGACAATGTATGGTTAGCTAAGTAAAGTCATTCTATATTCAATATGGCGGACCACCCAAGATGGCAGACTAGTTATTTTTCATGCACTCCCATGATACGGGTATCAAATGAAAGGGTTTGCTGAGAAGAGTACGAAAAATTAAATCTAATCATCCTTAAAGCAATATTTTTGCTAAAATGGTGGACTATGTTTTTTTGCACCCCTATGACATGGATGGCATCATATAACAGGATTCAAAGGGAAAAAATAAAATGAAGGAAAACGAGATGGCCGCCATACCAATTTTAAAGAATTATAACTCAGCCAAAGTAGGGATAGTTTGGTGGTGAACCGGCTTAGAAATATATCCAGCAAAAACGAAAAAACAAAAAAATATTAATAGTAAAAAAACCTTTTTAAAAACAAGCTTTTATTTACATGTATTAAAAAGAAAAAAATGGGGCCTGAGAACAGTACGGCAGAGTACGACAGTGTCAGATTGAATAACCCGCTGCCCTATGCGTTTTCTTTCTTTCGATATGAACACGTAAAATTCTCCTTCATTTTGGGCAGATTGCCAAAATGTTCTCTTAAGTTTTTAATAGCGAAATAGTAGTTTTTCTATGGTAATATACATATTAGCTTTTTTGTGTTTTAGACCAAAAATTTGGCTAGCACATCTCTTTTTGGAAACAGTTCATATCAGAAAGGTTTTTGTACATTTTTCTAGGCATAAGTGCTATTCTAAAAATTTCTCTGTGTCAACTGTAACGTGATATAATTCTATGTAAAGTACAGAGGTAACTAGGAAAAAAGTATGTTAGAAAAGTGACTTAAAAAATGTAGAAGTAGAAGCAGCAGTTTTAAACTGGTGATTCCGATAGTGTTTATGTTGGAATGGTGTAGTATGTTAATTAGGAGCAGTTAAGGTAACATTTAAGCTTTTTTATTATATAATTTTTCAATAAATTATACCAAGTGTCACAGGATAACAAGGTGTCCTAAAAAATGAAATATTTTCAAACCTTTATTTAAAAAAATCTGATTTCTCTTGAATTATAAAACACTTTCTATTTGTGCTGTAACATCGTCGTATCTTTTCGCCTTATGTACTTCTTATTTGGGAAGGCGATTGGGGCTTAAGGTAAAATAAAAATAATTTCTTTTACCAAAGTCAAGTGTATATTTACGCCAAAATTAGGGGCAAATTTTGTAACTTTTCCTTTTATATAATTTGTGAATTACAAGTCCTATTGATAAAAGTGTAAACATCTGATATTGTCAGTAGCTTGTATGTTTATGTTTCAGATTTCTAAGAACTTGACAAATTGATTATAAGGCTATAGGCGTAATTTACCCAAAAGCTGTTAAGGTCAAAATTTCTTTTACTTTAAATTTTTCAAACCAGCGTCGTCGCAAGTTTTAGTTATTTGTAGATATTTGTAAATATGTACGTCGATTTGCCGATACACCCCATTGGCGTATCACATCATATTTTGCGTATTATTTAATTGTATGTTGTTTTATATAAAAACTTGTGTACAGTTACTCTACTCTTTGTGTCATAAATAGCAATAGTCTTTTTACAGGGAGTCGATAAAAAACCTTAATTTGCACCTATGCATTCAGTTCATCTTTAACAGACAGCAGAGTGTGTCTGCAACTACTTATAGAGCTAAAGCTTATTGATAACCAGTTTCTACTCTACTTATCTACAGCTGTAATGCAGTGTAATGCAGTAGATAATATTTAAATAACAATAACACAAATTATAGCTAAAAAACTACTGTGCAACAGAGATACCGTCTACTTTATGTAACCCTAAAAGTAAGCCCTAATATAATATGGACATATTTGCACATAGTATGCCCAAATAAACGAAAAAAATAAATAAATTACAATAATTATATGGATATATATTAAAATAATTAGGTCAAATCAAATTCAATGTATAAAATTCAAAGTGCAATTAGTTACAATACTAGTTGAAAAAAAAATTATCAAGAATGTTTTTAGATGCTTTGTAGGGAATCAATATTGGATTTAACCCTGGAACTGCTAGAGAGGAGCTAAAAAGTCAAAAATTCCTGATTTGATTAAAACATTTATTTAACTCTTTTGAAGATCGCTTAAAAGATCGAGGGGCCACCATGAGCTTGGTATATTGTCTTTTTTAAAATAACATAATTTTACTTTCAATCAAGCAACAAAAGTGAGCAAATGAGCATGAATGTTACTAATATTGGCGTTTGATCCAGTTTATCCCTAAAGGCATAAAATCAAATTTATACCAAAACCAAAATGTATTTGAAATAATAATAGTGCAAATATAAACCCCAAAATTACCATATTATGCAATATATCATAATTGAAATATTATTATAATTGCTAGATTTTGACCGAGTTTACATTTATTCGTCCAAATTAATTATCTGTGATTGGATTCTTTTAATGGTGTTGACAAATTTAAATTCGCTAAATTATACAGGCTAATAAAATGCAACAAATGTATATAATATTATTATAAGCCTTAAAGGAACGTGTTTTTTTTTCAAAAGCACCTATGCTTAGTAAAAAAATACGTAGGTGTTAAAAAAGAGTGACATAACTTAAGGAAAATAAAAAAAAAACAATTTTATTGCAACATTTGTTTTACAATACCACAAACTCCCATCTCAGAAAGTTTTATGTCTTTATTTTAAGGCTCATTTATACGATGCCAGTAACTGGTGTCAGACTCACCGGCATGCCAGTGCTGGCACCTTATAACTACTTTTTAGTGCCTGGCGAGAATGGGGAGTCCGTCTATTTTTCGTGTCAGTAGTTTTTACCTCCGTACCCGTAACAACTGCACCAGTATTCCAGGTGACGTCTTAACACGTTGCGCCTGTCAGTGGCATACCTAGGAAGGCAGAGTGTTGAATTTATATGGTTTTTTGTGCGTTTCTTTGAAAAAATGATCCAAACGTTTAGTGCAGATGAAAAGAACGCAGTAAAAATTCACGAATAACTGACATCATGTAAAAGACCCAAGTCCAGCGCTTTGCCAGTTAAAAATTGTCATGCCAAAGAAACTGGCGCCAGTTACTGGCATCGTGTAAATCAGCTTTTAAGTATGGTTGCCTGGGTAAGGCATTGATTTCGATTAACGTTAATCGAAATCAATGACGTACCAAATATATACAGAGTCGCATGTCGGGTTATGTTAGGTAATTGTTTAGCTTAATATTTTTTAAAGTGTCGATTGTCGAGATTTTTTTAAAATTTATTTCGGGACAGTCATTAAAGGCCTAAAGCCCCAGTAGTGGATTTAAAACAATCTGTGAGTTTGCTTTCTATAGTACTTTTAATCTAGATAATATTTTTGTATTGCTAAAATTACTCTTAATAAACATTTCTTTATTTTAAGTGTCACAACTCCGTTAGCTTTAAAAATCTTTAAAAATTGCTTAAATACCTATGCTTATTTTGATTTCAAATGTATATAATGTAATAAATACCAAATTACAATATTCTAGAATTAACTAAATAACTAAATCCATATTTAAAAATTAAAAACTTCATTAAGTCCTATTCTTTAGATAATGAAACTTCGAGATTTTTTGCATGAAATTTTTTTGCAAATTTCACTTATAAATCCCTTAGTCTATCACCCAAATGACCAAAAGTTTCCATAGCAAAAGGAATAAAGATAAAGCGGTCTTTAAGCTCTTTATATTTTAAGTGTTTTTTATTTTCGGCAAGACAAGCAGCCGCACCTACTAAATTAGAAATTTTATCCAGATAGGATTTTTCAAATGTATAGCTGCAAGTAGCGTCCCAAAGTAAAAAAGTCAAAATCTTTTTTTTTTTTTTTTGTTATTTCTTGTGGTTGATTTTGAAGATTGCAAACAGATAACCATTTTACAAAACAATTTCTGAAATCATTATCTATTGTCGCAAAAATATAGAAAGATAAAATTTTTGAAAGTAAATTTGATACGTCATTGATTGAACCTAAAAAGGCAGAAATAGACAGGATGGATGTATCCCTTATTCCGAGACCTCCAAATTTTACTAGAAGAGTACTTTGTAACCAAGAATTTAATTTAATATCGCAATGTGTTAGCAATGTGTTATGTCTTTAACCAAATTCTGTAATACATTATTAAATTCGCGAATTATTGTGATGGTTTTTTGACTTATTATGCAAAAAGTGTTAGAACTAATTTTAAACGCCTTTTTCTCAATACATTTATTTTTGCGTTATGGCGCTATTTGAGCGTAGTTACGATATACCTACCTATAGGCTGCCCGCAGTAAAAAACGCCATATCCCTAAATGCCTGGGCATAAATCACTAGCCTTAGAAAAGAATGTCATTGCTTGTGACAAATATAATGCAGTCACTAGGTACATACACTTCATAAAAGGCCTATGATATCCATGTACCAGCATGTGAATTGCAAGAGCTTGGGTATAATGTTATAAATAGGTCTGTTTGTTATTCAGAAATATTGTGTACACTATCTTACACTCTTTTACGCAACCGCTCTTATGAGAGGTGTATTTGAGGACCACGTAGGTAGAAAAAGTGTAAAATATTTCTGAAAAACAGACCTATTATTATGCAAAGCCAAAGCAAAATTTACGGAATGAGCGTATAAGTTAAGTCATTCGGACGGTGCGGTGCAAGGATTTAACATCGGCGGCTGCCTCAGTGTTTGGCAATGCCCAGGGTCTTGGTAAACCGAGTTTCGTTAGGTAGGTAGGTTAAATATTTATTTTTATACCCTGCCTCTTAGCTGTGTTAATTTACTATTATGATGGTTAATAATAGTCATATAAAAATTAAATTATAAACTAACTAAAATATTCACCATTTCTATGTATTTTCCCCAGTTTAGTCGACCTATATATTACCTTTAACTATGGATCTTCGTATTAATTTGAGTGAAAAAGGATAACAGTTATTGGTGGGGAAACGATAATCGTTACGCTTCTACATTATAAGTAGTTGCCGACAGACTCTGCTGTCGACTAAATTTAAACTGAAAAACAATAGGTGCAAATCAAGGTTCGCCCTGTACTGACTATTGCTAAATGAGACACTAAAAATAGAATCACCATGCACAAGTTTTTATTAACAATAAAATATATACATTAATACCCCATAAAATATCGTGTGATACGTCAATGAGGCGTATCAGCAACTCACTTCAATGTTTATAATTATACAGATTCTAAAAAGTAAAAAAAATTCTTGACAAAGAGTAACCACAAAAACGGCTTATTTTGAGCCCATTTTCTCACCCTTGCCAGAAACCTTTCAAAAATCCTAAGAATATTCTGCATATGTTAGGGATTGCAATCCCGGAGGGTTTTCTGGATCCCGGGATTTCGGGATTGAGAGATTGAATCCCGGGATTGATCCCAAAAATCCCGAAGTATTTTATAAAATAAAATAAAAAATAAAATGTCATTTTTTCAACAAAATGAAACTCACTTCTATAAACTTAACAAAACAACAAAAAATATTTATGCAGTAAAAATAAACTACATACCACTAAACTAAAACTACTTGACTCAAAACGCACATTATGTATTTTTGAAAATAATGGCGCAAAAACATCAAGTTAATAACTTCGACTATTAAATTAAAAAAAGTAGGTAATAAATTATGAATTATTCTGGTATTAGATTTAATTGATTTCGAGATTAAAATAATTTTAGTGATTTCTTTTTTTCCGGGATTAAACTGTAGAATCCCGGGATTTTCGGACATTAAATTTTGTCCGGGATCCCAAGTTTTTCGGGATCGCGATCCCGGTATTGCAATCCCTAGCATATGTCAAATTATCGGTAATGAAAAATCACATATTTTTTGATTTTTTGAAAAATGTCGAAAATCACTCCAAATAAGGGTTTCATATGATGACGCAAAAGTGAAATATATGAATAATATCAATACGAATAAAATTTTTCTAATTGTATTTTTTCTTTAAAATAAAATCTTAAAAATAAAAAATAATTTATTTTTATATTCATGAGGGCAAAATTTATATATAGTCCACCCTAAACTTCGCTATTGGGGTTAAATCATCCCCTAAATATAAAAAAATAAAATTACAAAAATAGTCAATTCAAAGCCGCACTGCTGTCTTAACTTAGCGGGTTCAAATTGCATTTTTTTACTTTAAAAAAATCATGAAAAATCGGTTTTTCTAATATAACTCGAAAACTAATAATTTTAGAAAAAAAAGTATATTATCAAAAATGATGGTCCAATAAAACTTTGTCAGTTTTTTTGTAGCCCTTTTAGTTTTTGAGATATGAACGATTTAAATTTAAAATAAAAACGCAAATATCTTAAAAACCAAAAAAGTTGCGAAAAAATGTAATAAACAAAATATATGCCTTCTAGTAAGTTGTATAAAATAGGTTATATACATATTTTTAATAAAATAAGTATTAAAGGTGATATAAGCAAAAAAGTGATTTTGGCCCTTAAATAATTCGCTTATAGCAATATTTTTTCTGGTACAAATAAGTATACCAGCACCGATCCATTTAAAAATTAATTAAAAATGTTCTATTCATTAAATGAAACAAAGTTATACACATGTGCCTCGAAGCAATGGGGGATAACCTGGTGGCACGGATATTTTATTTTTTTTTGTCCAATACCTGTATCCATTCCGATCTACTTTAAACTTAACTGAACTAAAATTTAATCTTTTATTGAAAAAAATGCCTCCTTTAACTGGGTGTTATATACCTGACAGGACGCTTAACATTTCTCGATTTCCAATGCTACTATGTGTATAGCTTATCGTTTAAATATTTTTATTATTGATTTGAATATTAATATCCATAATTTTTTTAAGACAGTTACTCGTTTAGATGCTTTTAAAATATTTTTCTTATTGAGCTATCTGCTTCTTCTAGGCTTTAAGTTATTCTTATTTAAATTGTGGTATTTACCCATTCATTTACTACTTTAAGATAAGATTAAATTAAAGTTTAAACATTAATTCAATTAAAAAAATAAACTATAAAAAAAGTTTTCATTTTGAAAATATCATTAAAATTTTCTCAAGATCATTCTGAACAAGTTTCTGTTTATAAATTAATAATATTATTATTTAAATTAATACTAAAAATATTTAAACGATGAGCTATACACATATATAGAGGCATAGATGATCGAGAAATGTTAAGCGTCCTGCCAGGTATATAGTGATGAGAACGTTGGTCTTGCCAGGTCTTGCAGCAAGAGACCAAGCCAAGAAAGACCGCGCTTTTCGCTTGCAAGACCAAGACCAAGACCGGGGTGCAGCAAGACCAAGACCAAGACCAAGGAGTGCAAGACTACGCAAGACCAAGACCAACCTGCAAGACTCTTGCACTTATGCGATTTTTTTTTTAATATTATAAATTTCAATGTTCATATTCAATATATAGAGTTATTTTATACAGACATGACAAAAAAATTGTCAAGAACTGACAAAAAGGCGATTATTTAATAAGTAACAGGTTTTTTTTGATAAAATAATAATTAAATCGATTACTTTGTTCTTTTATACAGTTCTTTAACGACGATAACGAGTAAATTCAATAACATATTTCAAAAATATTGAGATGGTGACTCAATGGTCCGACAAAGCTCGATATCTCCGAAACCGTTCACGACAGACAAAAGGGGTACACAAGTTATAAAAGCTAAAAATTACTTTCATATTTCTAATGTTAAATTTGCTATCTAGTAATGCCTCTTACAGGTTAAATTAAAAATTTCCAAAATCCTAAAATACATTATCTTAAAACTAAGATATAAATGTGATGGATTAATAAAAAATATATTTGTCATATCTTAGAAGTTCATTTTAGATTAATGGATTTTAAATATCACTTTCGGTTTAGATGGAAAAGTCAAAACAATACCAAAAGAATAATGACGTCATTTTTGTCAAAACCGAAAATGATATTTAATATTTAATCTACGTCGACATTGTTCCTTTGTGACAGTTCAACAATTTCCAGCATAATTTACAAGATTGCGATTTTTTTTAATGGATTTTTCTCCATTAATTTTGTATTTTAGGTTAAAAGTTAAAAATAAGGAAGTTTTCTTGAGTGGCAGTGGATTCTTCGGAAAATTCTGGGATAAAAAATAATTTCACATTTACGCCATTTTTTTTCTATAATTTTTTTATGTTCAGATTTTCACTATCATAAGAGGAGATCTCAAGCTTTGTCACACTATTGAGCCACCTTGTAAAAGTAGAATGTTTATAACGTATTTGTATAAACTTTGTACGGCAAATGTTGGACTAATTTGAGGATAAAAAGTTCATATGAACTGAAAAGTTCCTTGAATAACTTTTTTTTAAACCAGAAACCTGTGTTTCGTATCAGAATCATTCTAACGGAAATTTCACATCACATCTGGTTAGTTATTAAGTCTTTTTTTCTGTTCACACTCTAAACCGTTTTGTATTTGCTTTAATTTTATGTTTTTTCAAAGAAAATTTAAATAATTCTTATTACTTAAATGTTTCTTTATGTTACTAAATGTATAAAAGCAGGTTGTGTCTCAATTCAACTAAAAATGGACCACAATAAATAAATAAACCCCTACATTTAAAATATGCTTTTTAATCAAATAATTTAAATGTATGTGTAAGGTTAAAATTTGTATATTTTAAAATTTAGAAGCAAAAAATGTAGTCTCTATCTTTATTTATTTTTAAGTACTAAAAAATATATTTTATTTAACATTGCTTAGTATAAATAATTTCTACCAAATAAAAAGCAAGACCAGCAAGACTCTTGCAGCAAGACCAAGACCAAGACCAAGACCGGGTGGTGCAAGACCAAGACCAAGAACAAGACCTTCTTTCGGCTTGCAAGACCAAGACCAAGACCAAGACTAGCCCGGTCTTGGTCTTGGTCTTGCTTTGCTCATCACTACAGGTATATAACACCCAGATAGAGGAGGCACTTATTATTATTATTTTTTTAATTAAATAAAATTTAAATTTTATTTTAGTTAAAGTTTTAAGTGGATAGGTATGGGTACAGTAATTGGACAAAAGAAAATTAAATAAAATATCCGTGCCACTAGGTTATCCCACATTGCCTCAAGGCACATGTGTATTAGTTTGTTTCATTCAATAAATAGAACATTTTGAATTAATGTTTAAATCGATCGGAGCTGGTATACTTACTTGTACCAATAAAATATTGTTATTAGCGAAATTTCTAATGACCAAAATTACTTTTTTGCTTATATCTCTTTAACTACTTATTTTATTAAAAATGTGTATATAACTATTTTTATAGAGTTAAACAAAAGGAATATTATTTGCCCATTACATTTTTCGTAGCTCTTTAAGTTTTTAAGATTTTTAAGTTTTTATTTTAAATTTAAATCGTTAATATCTCAAAAACCAAAAAGGCTACAAAAATATATAAAAAAATGACGTAGTTTTATTAGACCATTAATTTTGACTATATACCATTTTTTCCTAGAATTTAGTAGTTTTCGAGATATATTAAAAAAAGATTTTTCACAAATTTTTTTAAGGTAAAAAAAAATGCAATTTGAACCCGCTGAGCTGAGGCAGCAGTGCGACTTTGATTTGACAGTTCATAGTAATATAAAAAATATTTCATGCGGTTCTCTTATAGGCTTGGTTTTTTGCGGTGGCCTCCCGGACTATAGGTAGCAAAACGTCTAAAATACCCCAAGCCATAAAAAATATCATTAGTTGTATAAGAAAAGAGAAAATAAGAAGAAGCAGCTAATATATCACACGGTTTTCAGTAAGTCATAAGAATAGGTCAATAGAGATACAATGTTATCAGTAAGGCACAGAAGAGCCGTTATATACGTAAAAGTGACAGAAAATCATAAAGTAACCAAGGAAAATATATAGGCTATCACTTATTCTTATGCGCCTTTGTCCAAGTTCGTAAAATATAACAGAAATGTTTTTGTGCTTCGTTTGTATTTGAGAGTCATCGGGCATATATTCGGAGTAATTTTTTAAATAAATGTAATGACTGCCTGTTTTTAACATACACCTACTTACAAAAGTAAATATTGTGTAATATAAACTTTATTTTTTAAAAATAAAGTAGTATATTAACCAATTAGGTTAATAAAATATTAAATTTTTCGTACTACAGTGCATCTGATATATTATCTAGAAGATTTTTTACAAAATAGCTAATAAAGGTTTAGGCCAGAGACTTGCATTTTAAGCATACTTATAAAAAAACCTAAAACCGCCGAGCGGAACATAGGATATCCATGTTAATTTAAGGGAGGTCAATTATAGGCTCCCCTGTACATTTTACAGAAAAAATGTAAGATAAATTTTTGAGTAGACCAATCGGACAATCCCTCGTGCCAAGTTTAAAAAAAGATTAATAAGCGAATCTTGAATTATTCAATTAAATGTAATTGCTAAATTACCAAATTTTCGGTTTAGGTAAAATCAAACAGACACCAGTAAAATGAATATTGTCCCTGACATGGAAAAAGTGTCAATAAATCAGTGACAGTCGGTATTTGAAAAAAATATGAATTATTTAATCGACGAAAAAGTATCCATAATTAAGTGGCATTATGCGGGAAACAGTTTTAGAGCAGTATCTGAAATGTTTTCAATTTATTTACCCACCAAGCTCATTCCGTCCATTTTAACTATTAAACGTATTGTCAGTAAGTTCGAGTCCACGGGTACCGTAATAAATAATTGTAAATGTTCAACTCAGAATATCGAAAATAGAGCCGAAGAAAGAGAGAACAGAGATCTTTATATTCTACTGAGTGTGGAGGAAAACAAAATAGTTAGTACGAGGGTTCTTGGGCAATAGGTAAATAAACATTATACAACGGTATTGCGCACTTTAAAAAAACACAAATATTATTCGTATAAATTCGAAAAACATCGAGAGCTGCAGGAAGAAGATGAAGAGCGAAGAATGGTATTTTGTTTTGAAATGATGGAAAGAGCAAATAATAACGATAGGAATTTTTTAAGAAATATTTTTTTTTACCGATGAATGTACATTTACCCTTAACAATGAACCAAATGTTCAGAATAGCCGGTACTGGAGCCAAGAAAATGAACATCGCTTTGTTCATACTCGGACACAATATCCCCAAAAAACAAATGTATTCGTGGGAATTATCGGACACCATATCATTGGACCCTTTTTTATGGACTATAACCTGACAGCAGAAACCTATTTGGACTTATTTTAAAATCAAATTGGACCCGCCGTGGATGAAGTTGTTCGGGAAAATCAAATGATCTGGTACCAAATGGATGGTTGACCCGCCCATAATGCCCGTATGGTTAGAAAGTACCTGGAAAATGCTTTTAACGGCAATATTATTGGTCCACGGTACCGGATACTTTGGCCAGCCAGGTCACCTGATCTTTCACCGAATGACTTCTTTCTGTGGGGTCACTTAAAAAGTGTCATTTATAAAAGTGTAAAATTTGAGAATCTAAATTAGCTACAAAACGCTATTTCTTTAGAATGTAATAAAATTTCGCAATATCAACTTAGCAACGTTAGAAATTAATTTTATGATCGGTTGGGATATTGTTTAGCTGTTAATGGTGGGTTGTTGGAACATTTGATTAATTAATGTTTTTTATGTAATTATCTATTATTTTTTAAAAAGTTATTTCATTTTATTTCATTTTATTTTTCCACATCTAGTAAAATATTAAGGGTTTAGTTTTTTAATTATTTCAAAGCATTTTCAATAAAAAAGGAAAACGATTAATTTTGCACACATAATGGTGTTGGCTAACCTTAAGCTAAAGGTTTACACTACAACTAAAAAATAACAAAGTTATGTGGTTTTAAAAAAATCGCTGTTTTGGTTTTTTTTATATTAAGACATAAAAATCAATTACTAACATATAACAGCTCAACAGCTCAACCCTAAAGCTCTTCGATTCTCTAAAACTTTTTTTATTTGAACACTTTCTTGCAATTTTTACAACAGGGGCAAAAAAGTAACAAATAAAATAAAAAATTCTGGCTTTTAATTATCGCTTAAAGACAAATTTTCAAAGCAAAAACACATACATGCTGTCCTATAAACCCTACTCTTCATCGTTTAAGTTGTCGGAAATTTATTTTTATATAAAACGTTTTCAAGTTTCCCATAGAATTATATAATAAATACACTGTTAAAGACCCAAGTTTTGCTTATGTATAACGTTCGCTAACTATTTCTCATAATTCGCTATTATTTTCAGCAGGTTTCCTAAACTAAAATTTTGTGTAATTAAAGTTTGTCAGGTATTAGATTATTATTAAGTACTGAACATCAATGGACAATAGGTAATTAGTGAGACAAACTGTAATTCCGCAGAGAACAATGAAAATCCAGCCTCTGGCAAGATCCAAAGGTGTTAACAATAGGAGATTAGCAATAATCTGGACCAAACTCCACACTTAGCATCTTGTTATCTGGTCGATTTCTAGCCAAGTGTATTATCTAATTTTCTCATTGTTCATTTGCTTCTTAGGTAGAAAATTTTACTTCGTAAATAAAGTATATCGTACGGCCAAGTAGGTCCAATATTCAGTAACTCAAGAAAAATTACTAAAGCTGAAACGAAATCTTTTTTGGTAAAAGGACATGGCTCACATAACATGGGATACTGGCTTTCAAACGATTTTGTTAAAATTTAAGTATGTTGTTTCTTAGATCAATAGGAACATTTTTTAAATGGGACATTTTTGTGCAGGCCTACAGGGTGGCCCAAAAAATCAGTGAGAAGTTTAAGCTTAACTGTTTATTAAATCCAAAATAAACGCATAAAAAGAGTGAAATTTCGTCTAAATTCAACGAAATAATATTTTATATAGTGTTTAGAGTTAAAATATTTTGACTTAACATTTAACACATACAGGGTGGTCCAGTATCGAATAAATAATATGGATTATGGCAACCAAAATGTTAATATTGTGATATACTTGTATAAATTTTTAGAAATTATAAATTTCTGACAGTTTATTAAGGTAAATTTAAGTTAAAATATTTTGGTTTATTGTCCCAAATATTCAGGGATGTTTGGAATTAAAGATTTTTTGGTTTGTTCCCACAAGATATTTTGTGACATAAAGAGGTACATGGTTTTAAAATCTGCACATTTTCTGGATTTTTTTTTAACGGAGCTATAATAAAATTAAGCTACCCATAACTAAAATAATTTTTGTGTACACCTACAGGGTGAAGTATCTAGGAGGTTTCATTCACCATGCCTCCTGGATTTACCTATATTTTTAGAATAAGTCGTTTTAAAATTGTTTGCCGCGCAAAAAATGGCTGGTGTAAAATTACTTATTAATAATTTAGTATTGTTTATTACATTATTTATTAATTTATATAATTATTAGCTTAACATTTAAAAACGCAAAATTAGCTCGCTTTTTTGACTTGGAGCACAAAAAACTGGCAAAAGTAAAAATTCTAAAGATGTATACAAACATATTATGAAATTAACATATTACTTGGCATAAACATGTTTATTTCTGCGATAATGGAGCACCCTGTGTGTGTTAAATAGCAAATTACATTTTTTAACTCTAAGCAAGTATGGAAATTATTTTTTTGTTGGATTTAGATGATAAGTCAGGCGTTTAAATTAGTAATAGGGAACAGGGAAGCTTTAACTTCTCAGAGATTTTTTGGCCACCCTGTAGGCCTTCACAGAAATGTTCTATTTAAAAGATATTCCTATTGACTTAAAAAAACAACATACTCGAATTTTAAAACATCGTTGGAGAGCCAGAATCCCATGTTATGAGTGCCATATCATTTAATTATTTTATTAGTTACTTAATTATCTCAAAAACCAGCAATTATTGACGTAAAGTGTTATTTACATTTTCGATGTAGAATTGAATAAAAAGTTAAAACTTGGTCAAATATACAGGGCGTTCCGTTTAAAACGTACCTAACAATGAAAACTCTGTTTTCATTGTTAAGCACGACTTATCCTAAAAATATAGGTAAATCCAGCAGACATGGTGAATGAAACCTCCTAGATACTTTACCCTGTAGATGTATACGAAAATTATTTTAGTTATGGGTAGCTTAATTTTATTATACCTTTGTTAAAAAATTGCCAGATAAATGTGCAGATTTTAAAACTATGTACCTCTTTATATGTCACAAAATATCTTGTTGGAACAAACAAAAAAATCTTTAATTCCAAATATCCCTGTATATTTGGGACAATAAACCAAAATATTTAAGCTTAAATCTTCTTTAATAAACTATCAGAAATGTATAATTTCTAAAATTATATACAAGTATATCACGATATTAACATTTTAGTTGCGTAATCCATATTATTTATTCGATACTGGACCACCCTGTACGTGTTCAATGTAAAATTAAATTATTTTAACTCTAAACAAATATATAAAATAGTATTCCGTTGGATTTGAACGAAATTTCACTTTTTTTATGCGTTTATATTGGAATTAATAAACAGTTAAGCTGCAACTTCTCAGTGATTTTTTTGGACCACCATAAAGGCCTGCACAAAAATGTCCCATTTAAAAGATGTTCCTATTGACCTGAGAAACAACAATCTCAAATTTAAAAAAAATTGTTCGAGAGCCAGAATCCCATGTTATGTGTGCCATGTCCTGAGAAACAACAATCTCAAATTAAAAAAAAAATTGTTCGAGAGCCAGAATCCCATGTTATGTGTGCCATGTCCTGAGAAACAACAATCTCAAATTAAAAAAAAATTGTTCGATAGCCAGAATCCCATGTTATGTGTGCCATGTCCTGAGAAACAACAATCTCAAATTTAAAAAAAATTGTTCGAGAGCCAGAATCCCATATTATGTGTGCCATGTCCTTTATCGAAACAAATAAGACTCTTTCAAAAACAAGGCAATAGGTAAGATGTCCCATTATAAACAAGTAAGTTTTATGTCGTATCGCTTTTGTCTTAAATCAGATTATTTTTTTGAGTGTTTTTTAGGATTCCACTAAAATATTACAGAAGTTGGCTATTTTATTTTTTTTTATGCGAGAAAAGCTAGAAAACGGTGTGTGTTTAGTTCTTGTTGGATAATCCTGCAGGTGAGTATTTAAATATTTGTTTTTGTTCATAGTTTAGCCATTTGTCAAATAAACGCAGCTAAATTTTTAGTAAAACACAACATATATGTTCCTATTTTAAATTTGAAAACTTTTTTCTCTTTTGTAGGATTATTGTGCTTTTAGTAGCACACAAAGTATCTCCTTTAATTTTTAGACATAATTAATTAATCACCCTGTATTTAAAAATTATGTGAAACCTATTTTTTTTTGTTAAAAAATATTTTATTAAACAAAAACCGTTTTACCCGGCATAAAAAAATATCTGTTTTTTTCTTTGAGAACTGTTTCAAAACAAAAATAATTGAAAACCTATTAGGTCGATAATTATTAATATATGTACTTGTCTTAGTTTTATTAAGGCCAACAAATGTTAAGATATGCTAAGATCTGCCCTTTATATAAATAAAAAATTAAATTGGTCTTACCCAGTTCAAAACCGTTTTATATCGCTGGTGATACTAACCTGAAAATAAAAAATATATATTAAAAAATCAATGTTTTATATTAGTCAGTGTGTTAAGAATACCAGTGTTTATGCTGGAATATGGCTTGCTTTCAAAAATAACCGAAAAAAAAAACGAAAACTTAAATTTTGACTTTTATTTCTTTCTGAGCTTATATGAACACAAAGATAGAAAATATAAAAGCTTTCTTATTGTACTTGTTTACACAGCCAAAAATTAATCTGTTTGTTTTTAATTTTTACGCTTAGCTTTTTTCAAAATGTCAAAACAAATATTATTTTCTTAAGTTTTAACACCTTACCCTAAAGAAATCAAACTTAGATATTTTTTAATTTTCGCCAATAAATATCCTAAAAAAAGTACATTCGCTAAAAGAAAATTTCCGGTCAAATATAAAATAAATAAAGTAATATTTTTGCTCTTAATTTTAGAAATATTGCCAAAGCATGTTAAAATTTGGTAATTTTGTATTAACTTTATAAAAATATATTTTTGCACATCAAGGTTTGTTAAATAATTTGTCACGTATTAAAATATTAAACTGCTAAGCCTAAGCAGAAAATTTTAATCGTTATTAAAATGATTTTATACATTTTAGTTTTTTTACTGTATTTTTATAAAATATATTAGGTATATTTATAAAAGTTGTTCTTTAATATCAGATCAAAAAAAAAAATAAAAATTCTTTATAAACAATTAATAATAATATATATATATATATATATATATATATATATATATATATATATATATATATATATATATATATATATATATATATATATATATATATATATATATATATATATATAAATTTTTCTTTTTTTTTTTAATTTCTTAAACCATTTATTCTAATTAAGCTTGATTGTTTTTTGGCTATGAGGTTTTTTGTATAATTCAAACAACAATATTTCTTTACGTTTCGCACCTACATGGAGGGCTTTTTCAAAAGATTTTTTTATTGTATTTTCATGATTTAAAAATATCATCTACAAAAAAAAATATATCATCAGGCATACAACTTAAAATAATAATATATAGAGATATAGGACAATTTACATTTGTAAAAATTATGCAGTCTAAATTATTTCATTATATTTACGTGCAATAACAATTAAATACTAACAATTACATGATAAGACATACATTTTAAAACATAAAAACAATTTATTTTATTATTGTTCACTTTTTTATTAAATCAATTATTATTTGTTGTATGCCTGATGATATATTTTTTTGTAGATGATATTTTTTAAATCATGAAAATACAATAAAAAAATCTTTTGAAAAAGCCCTCCATGTAGGTGCGAACGTAAAGAAATATTGTTGTTTGATTATACAAAAACCTCATACCCAAACAATAAGCTTATATTATATATATATAATATATATATATATATATATATATATATATATATATATATATATATATATATATATATATATATATATATAAATAAAAAATACTCCTTGTTTTCTGTGAGGTTGCCAAATTTTTAAATTAGCAAATGAAGATTTAGATCGAAATTTATTAAATTAGACTTTAAATATTACTTAAAGAACAAACTGCCGTTGTGTAGAAAAGTTCATTAAATAAAAACGTTGTAGTGTTGGTAGCGACGTAAAAAAATGTCAAAAGAAAATAAATTCTTAAATTCTACATTTTTGTAAGTAATCATCCGCGCAACAAGTTTTTTTAACTTTGGCTCCATTTAAACTACTTCATATCTCCTACAATCACCATGTTTATTATCGAATTTATAGCGCCTTGTATAGAATATATCCCCGCCTTACTTTATTACAAAATTCTAGCAATAAATCTATTTTTTCAACTGAAGAATAAATATGAAAGTACTTAGAGCTCTGTAATTGTTCTTCTTTTAAACGATTTTTTAGCAGGTACGTAGCTTTGCAAAACTATTCTTATTTTTTTTTCTGGTTGCTTCCTAACTATTTACTTATTTTTTATTTAAACCACTTTGTATCTTTTATGGTTTCCAGGATCCGCATACAGATTCTTGAACTAGTTGCATTTTTTATAGAATAAAGCCCTCCCCCTTACATTATTTAAGGCTATTAAAATAAACTATTTTTTTATAGGAAAAACAAATGTAAATTTACATAGAGCTTAATTTTTGTAATTCAACTTTATAAAGTATTACATTTTTTAAGCAGCTAGGTAACAAGACTTATTTTCTTCTGGCTTTTTGTATGTATACTCTGTTTTCATTTAAACGACATCCTTTACAGTTCTCGAATCCTCACCCTTGTCATCAAATTTGTAGTAAATCAGTAATCTCTAAAAAGACAAGAGTTGTTAGATGTACAAGGTGGCAGGCAATTTTTTACTAGAAACCTTTCAGGAAGATGTATATCAAGAATCAAAATATGCTTCCCTTAAAAAGTCCAAAAACTTTGTTAAATTGACAAAATGTGAAAAAAATATCGAAAAGGGTATGACGCGTCTCGCACAGCCTTATACTCTAGTCAACCTTAACGTGCACGTCGTACACCCTGCTTTTACAGATAAGGCTCTGACGAAGTACACCAACACACAAACAAGAGTAGTTACCAGCATCACCCTGGCAATTGGAACGCACATAATCTCGGGTCAATGAGCACGAGCAAGACATCACTATTCGCTCTGTGTCAAACACAGGCAAACACACTCACCTGTACCTTCGGGCATCTCGCCCCAGAGTGCTCACCCCATACGATCTGCTTCCTTACGCACCAGACAAACACATTACATACACGCTTTATGAAAATAAATCAAACACAAACACTACACACCCACACGCACATCTGCAACACAGACTTCATCCTAAGGTGTCATGCAAATCCGTGACGAGGGGATGAATGATGATGACCCACCATCATTAAGAACGGAGTCTCCAAGATACCAGACGAACTCCGGATGGACCTTTAAATCCTTCCTTCTCGTGGGAATTTATGAATGAAGTGAAGCCGACAACAAATGAAGAAACAAGCACGGATAGAGAAGCCATGCTTGTCGGCTCTGAGTCAGGTGATACGGATCAGCACGACGTAACACTGATTGACAACCTTTAGAGTACTTGTATTAGAAAAAGTGAAAACTGATAGCCAAAACACCCCCAAAAAACAACCTGAAACTGGTGCAGCTGAATTTACAGCATAGTAGGTATGGGTCTGCGGCACTCTACCGCAGACTATCTATCGAGCCCATAGCCGTGGCTCTGATTCAGAAACCCTGATAGTAAGAGGCCAGATGAAAGGACTCGAAAAAGCAAGGGGTATGTTAACATATGACAAATCGTCTGCTTACCCAAGGGCATGCATCTTCGACAGTAATGACATGGAATGTAAATTTTGTGAGGCAAACTGACTCCAACTGCTGCATGAGGCAGCACTGATGATAGGACACGGACACAAAGGTACTGCATTGTTGAATTATTTTGTAAGTAAAAACTTATTATTAACTAATCAGAGTAATGATCCTACCTTTGTGACTAGCAGAGGCCCTGGAAGGTAAACGATATAACGATAGTAACGACGCGCCTATATGAAAACATCGTAAACAGGTGCGTATCGAACGAACCATCCGCGTTCGACCACAGATGTATACAGTTCAAAACCGCAAATTTAGTTAGGCGTGCAACCAACTACCGCAACCCGTGCTAAGCAGACAGGGAATCGTATAGAAATCAACTTAAACAAAGTATGGTTTCCATCAAGACCAGTCTGTCCAGCACCACAGACATAGACATTGCTGTGGATCAACTTCAGGAAGCAATAATAACTGCATTCAAGGAAAACAGTCCTTTAAAACAAAAAAAAACTTAAAAAAGTACCCTGGTGGAACACTCACTTAGCGGACCTAAAGGCAAACACCAGGAAATTGTTTAACAGGGCAAAAATTACAGGTAATTGGGATTACTACACCCGCGGACACGGACAGAAAACAATAGAACCCTGAGAAAAAGCAAAGAGTATAATGGTTTTTAAGTGAATACTGAGTTTTCACTTAAAAACGGTTGATGATACATCACTAACCGAAACGTTGTGTACCAATTAACAAATAAAGACAATGGAAGTCTCAGATTTTAGTGTTGTTGAAACCATACTTAATATGGTCTAACACTTACTAAGATCCATATTCTGAACTTTACCCAATTTGGTAAATTGTTATTTTTTAAAAGAAATAGGATTGCCAAATAATTGTGCAAAAACTATTGAATTCAACGAAATTTGGCCTGATGTTTTATCATAGCATAAAATTTTCTTTGGCCAAATATGAAAGTCCTTAGTAATACTAACCTGTAGAAAATTTAATTATGAAGCTTTTCTTTTACTACTTGTCCAATTATTATAGCAAAAAAAGGTAATTTTTGTAATTAATGTTAACAGATATCTGACTGCGCTATGGCTTTCGGAATAACCTGTAGATTACTAAAATCAAAAAACCAGGTAATTTTTAAACAATATTAAAAAAATGGGCCGTGGTTTTTTTTATAAAAGACCGTTTGTAGAGAATTCAAAATTCTACAAAATGGTTTTTGAAAGATCCCAATCCGATCATTTTTCACCGAGAAAAGCCGGAAAAACGTTCTAAACAGACTTTTTTCAAAAATTCGTATCTACGTTAATTTTCAATATTAAGGGCTAATTTTTTGGGAAATGATAGTCAATAACATATACTTTGAGCTGCTAAAAGTTAAAAATTTTCGCATTAATAGTTTTTATTCAATCGCACTATAAAAAAATTATGCCCTTATCTTGCAAGTGCCGTGAATATTAGGCAAATGGTCCGATTTAAATTTTTAAAACGGCTTTTTAAAGTTGAGATTAAAAGTTACAAATTGTATATCTCACATTTTTATATAAGTTTGGAGAATATTGTTAAAAATGCTTGTGAACCTAGCGCGTCGAGCGAAAATTCGCGAACGGGGGGACCCAGCAGCGAAGGAGAAGTGAGTGTGCCTCTCGGTCGCGAATTTTCGCTTGACGCGCTAGGTTCACAAGCGTTTTTACAATGTTACTAAACCCTTTGAAAATATTATCATTGTAGCTTTTAATCTCACTTTAAAGGCCGGTTTAAAAAATTCTAATCAGACCATTTCCTTATTCACGCACTTTACAAAAACAATTGTTTATGGTGCGATTAAAAAAAAACTATTGTCGAAAATTTTCATCTTCGGCGCAAGAGTATATGTTATTGACTATCATTTTAAAATCAGCTTTTAATATAAAATTAACGAAATACAAAATTTTTTCAAATAAAGGTCTTTTAAAGCGTGTTTCCGGCTTCCCAATAAAATGTCGGATCAGATTTAAAAACCATTTTGTAGGTTTTTAAATTCTCTACAAACGGTCTTTTATGAGTAAAGTGATATAGCCAGTACTTTTTGTTATAAATTAAAAAAATATATATAAAAAAGGCCCTTTCTTTTAATAATTATTGTTTAAAAAAATTACCTGGAAAAATTTTTGAAACAATCAGATATCTGTTAATATTAATTACAAAAAAAATCTATAATGATTGAACTATACAATTTTTCTCTGCGATCAATACTTACAGAGTTATGAACGACTAAATTAAAAAAAATGCATTATTATTTTTTTTGCATATTTAACCAATATTTCGGACCTTGCTGAGATGGAGCATATCTCGATTCTTGTTACATACATGTTTTACGGGGTTTTCAGCAAAAACATGCCCGCCACCTAGTACATTCAAACACTAACAGAATACGCTCCCCTTACATGATTCCAGACTACTAGAAAGAAGTATATTTTTCTGAACTAAGAAAAAAATATAAAAATACTTAGAGCTAGATTTTTGTGATCCCGCTTTATAAAACAGTATTACATTTTAAGCACCTAAGTAGCTTTCCAAGACTGTACTTATTTTCCACCGGCTCTATGTATGCGCTTACTTAGCATATTTTTCTATGTAAATGTGACTTGTAAATGTATAAATGTATGGCTTATATCTCGAAGTAGCTATTTTGCATTTTTAACGTGAACGTGAATATCTTTGTAGGTATATACGATATGTTTAAACTTTTTAAAGTATTCCAGCAGAATAAAGTTTTTGTAATGCTTAAGACAATAAAAGTTGAAAGTTTTACTACTGCGTTCGGCATAATTTTAGAGTAACGTGGAAAGTAAACATTTTATAGCCAAAATAGCAGGGCCGTATTAACGCGTAGAGTAGCTAGGCTGAAGCATGTACGCCTGCACCACTCAACTAACATTTTTCGCAACTTTAGGTTTTATAGAAAGGTAATTAATAGTTATAAGCGGTTGATAAGGAACTTTAAATATTATTATGGTTTTTCTAGTTTTAAAAGAAAATTTTGGGTGTAACAGGTTTTGTAAGGCATCCAATAAATACTTACTTTGTTTATAAATTCTTTAGTATTGGTTCCCTTTAAAAAGTCCATTCGCGCCGCGAAAATTGGATCTTAGGGGGTTGGGGGCATAATATTTTTCTAAAAAACTTAAGTTATCGAAAATTTTTTTAAAAACTATATGAAAGTCAAAACTTAAACCCGGGCTTCTGTAATATTTTTAAAAATTTTTGGTTTGTTTTTAATATTTCCTTAATTGAAAGTCCCCCTAAAATCGGTTAGGTTTAGATACTATTTTCTCTAAACTCGACTCATATTTCAAAAATCCGTTACAGCAGAGGCATATATTATTTCCTTACCTTTAAAATGGTGTATAATTTTTGTCATTTAAGTGAAAAAAGTTACCAAAAAAACCCTTTTCCCTTTAGGCTTGCAATCGGAAACAAAATCGCATGGATACCCAAAATTTGGAAGGACCTAAATAAAATATAATATTTTTAATGGGGTAAAACAAATTTTTGGTAGTGGGGTTTGTTGTCTCCGCTCCCCGCCTGGCCCCCAAAGGCGATCTGGTTTGGGTGTAATAAATGCCCCTTAAGTTTTCTAAGTGGTTTTTAACCCCTCTTTAAAAACCCCTTGAAAACTTTATGCAACTATCCACTTATTTCGGATTTCTAATGACAAAAGAGTGTTTCTGGATAGCTAGAAGCCCGCCCGTGTACAAGAAATCTCCAAAATTCTCCCTTCTAAAGACCTTTATTTCTTATTAAAATCTTCGTTGGGTACACGCCAAAAGAAACTTTATATAATGGAACCGCTTCGATCCTAGTCTGAGCCTACTCAGTCCTATTGATTTCTCTAAACTAGCAGATCGCCCGAAGCAGAAAATCGAAAAACCAAAAAAAAAATCTAGATACTTATCTATGTTTCGGTGGCAAGTTGCCACCGTTTCCAAGGTAAAAATTAAAAAACCTATTTTTACCATACATTTCTGGTTTATCAAATAAAATTTAACAAATAGGTAATAAATTTTACATTTAAAATACTATACAATATTAAAATCTAATACACTATTAGATCTCAGCTAATCAAAACAAAACCATACAGTATACAGAAAAATACAAACAATGTTAATAAGAGGGTCCCTTGTAAATGTAATATTTTTTAGGTGAAACTTTCAGATCATTAGTTAAACGCATAAAATAACATCGAACATATTTTAAAACACAAAATTTCCCAAATCAGAAATCTGTAAACACGCATTTTATAATAACCACATATATTAACTATAGATAAATGTGTAACATGAATATAAGTTAATTTAAATAATATATGCTTGATGGTAAAGTAATTTTAGGAAAACTAAAAATCAATAAACACCCTTTTTTATTTTTTCAAATTAATAAACATACCAGTTACGACAGATTAGTGTCATGTATGACATTACGTTAAAAATTATCAGAATATCTATAGTTTTTATCAAAATTTTAAAAATCTTAATTTTAATTATTATTTCATTTTCAGTTGTGGTTAAATTTTTACACAGTTTACACTTTATTTTTATCTTGAAAACAGCGACATTATATGAATCCACCACAACAATACAAAACATATCTACAGGCCCTATATTTCTTGTTCAGTTGTTTTTAAGGTAATGGAGATATTCATTTATTCCCGATTTTGGGACTTAAATAAAACACAATATTACAGAGTACGGACAGATAGTAAAGATTTCATTACAAAAGTCTCCTGGGTTAAAGTAAAATTAAAAACTACCGTTGGCTTTTGCCACCATAAATAAAATTTTGCTTCCTTGTGGGAGGTCGACTTATCGGGGCTAAAAGTCGACTTGAATGAGATTAAATAAATTTTAAATGGTCTAAATTGAAAAAAGAATAATATTTTATTGGAAAGTTAATAAGTACCGAAAAACGAGTTTAATAAAATTTAAGCTGGACACATAAATAAAACTAATATTAGAATAGAACAATATAAAATAAAAAAAATCTCATTTTATTCTAACTTTCTAAATTAAGTTCGGTTTCACTATCACTTTTATTTCTAAACTTTTTTTATTAATGGCTGAACATTAGTATTCATAGATACAAGTTTCCACCTTTATAACATGCTGTATGGAGTTTTCCAACTATCAGCAATATCATTTACTACATTTTTTATTAATTCCTCTACAGATGTATTTAATGTTGGGGAAGTATTATTTTTTGAACATTCGATTTATTTGTATATTTTATATTTAAAAATCGGTTAAAACACAAAAATGGGGAAAATTAACGCAACACTGTATTCCATTTTCCATTGCGAGTTTATCACACATATTCTTTATTTATTTTAAAGCTTTAATACTTCTAAGAGGTCTCGCTTTGTGTAAGTCTTTTCCCAAAATATATATTATTATCTAACAAAAAAATTTTTTATTTTGCTTTAGTACTATTGGAACTAGGCAACTTGACTACTTGACGACTGTGATAACTAGCATTATCCATAATAATAACACTATTTTAGGAATATTTTCAAGAAGCCGGTACTCAAACCAATTCTTAAACAGTTGTGCGTCAGTGTCTTGGTGGTAATCCAGAAGAATCTGCTATATTTTTAGATGTATTATTTGTTATCCTCTTGCCTTTATTTGAGGTGCTTTGTTTAATTTCTTGAGAGCCCACTCCAACCTTTTTGTGCATATCATGAGTGTCGATGATTTCGTCAAGGTAAATTATTTGTCAAAATTTTTCATCCTATATTTCTTATAGCAATTAAAAATCGATAACGCAATTCCCGTAAACGTTGAGATTCCATTATTGCTTGACGTTTATTAATTGTCTTATACTTAAAAAACAAGTTATTAAAGATAACAGACTTAAACCATAAAACTTTAGTTAGGACTATATATTAAAATTTAGAATTTGGGCGGTGCAGGTAAATTAAATTTAAAATTTTGGTCTGACCGCCACATTCAGTTTTCGGGTCTGTTTATGACCCAAAGATAATTTAGATTTTATGCCGTCAAATTCAACAAAATATCTCTGCATACACTTTACTTGGCGAATTTTAGATTGTCATATCTAAGGATTATGACCAGGTCTGGCATGATGCATAAAAACCTTTTTTTTCGGTCTTTTAAACTTTGCCCTTTGGGTTTTTCCAAAATTTTCTTTTAAATTGATCTGGTATTGTAAATAATTGCTCTTCTAACTTTTACCAAATTAATGCTGAGATATCCCAGCGTTCCAAGTCGATTTCTAGTTCATATCAACCATCCTCTCTTTAATATTAGGTTTATTTTTTTTTTAATAATATTAGACCGGACAGTAAAAAGGTTAGGTTTTAATAGTTTATTTTGATTTCTGGGAATGTCAAATTAAAAGAAAAATTATTTGGCTTTTCTCCAGAATATGAAAAAAAAAATAATAATAAAAATATTTATATATTACTATTTTTTAAATTATACTTTTTTTTATAGATTATCATGGAGAGCTAGTCTGCTCTCGCAAAAATAGTAACAAAAAAAAACATGAAAAGACAAAAAAAAAAAAAATTTTTTTTTTAATTCTTTTTTTTTTTTTAAAAAATTGATTTGTTTTTTAAGTTTTTTTTTTTTTTTATAATAAAATAATTATTTTTATTAAAATTATATAATAAATAAAAATTAAATTTATTTTAAAAAATTTTAAAAATTTTTTTAAATATATATGTTTTTTTTTCAAACTTATTGGTTATTTTTTCATCGGACGAGTTTAGCACATAAATTATTTTATTATATTACTCAAAACAGAAAATAAACTAAAAAAAAAAATGTTTTACTAACTGACATTGACTTCTGACATGACTTTTTTAAAAAAATGGTTACTGGTGAAGCAATGCATCTATAATAGGTAGATGGAGTGGGTGAGGAGTACAGTAGGTCTTTAAAAAAAAATATAAGATAGTAAAAAGGCTAAAGTTTAATTCTATTATATATTTTTAAATATAAGTACACGTGTACTTTACCAATAACTATTTTTAAAAGTGTCAGTAGTCAATGTTAGTTAGTAAAAATTTTTAATTTTTATCTGTTTTAATTATTATAAAATAATTTATGTTTTTTTTCCCGTCCATTGTTTAATAAGTTTTTAAAAAATATAATATATATAAAAAACATAACAGGGTGATTCATGAAATTTCAATACTTCAGGTACGTAGTGGGGGCCAAAAAAACATAAAAGTCTATATAAATATGGGTCCGCCAGGCCTTCGTTTCCAAAATAATGGTAAATGGTGAAATTTTTAAAAATTATAAAACCTAGCTTATGTTTTGCCCAACATAATTTAAGGACAATAGTTTTATTGAAAATTAAAATACATATTGTTTAATTACACATTCTGTTTTATTTTTTTAAAAATTTGCAATAATAAAATCAGATGCGTCGTAATTTTTTTGAATCCAAATATCCCGAAAACGGTTGCTAATATCAACTTTCAACGCAAGTATATCTTTTTGACGTAAAAATGACCAAGCAATTATTTAATTTACTTAAAAATGTAATACAGGGCCGGACCAAAAAGTTGTGATTGTTCAAAATAGTAAAAAGACGTGTAGGTGGCTCCCCCTAAGATCAGAGCCGTAATAAGATTAGATTCGAATCCGTCATACCAAAATACCCCCGTATACCAAGCAATTATTTAATTTACTTAAAAATGTAATACATGGCCGTACCAAAGAGTTGTGATTGTTCAAAATAGTAAATAAGACGTGTAGGTGGCTCCCCCTACAAGTCAGAGCCGTAATAAGATTAGATTCGAATCCGTCATACTAAAATACCCCCGTATACCAATTTTTACTCATATATTTACATTATTATAGATTTTATTTAAAAAATAGGAAAATTAAATAAAAATTTTAACACCCTGTATTTCGAAAACGAATGTCTTGCGGACCCATATTTGTATAGGCTTTTATGTTTATTTTTAAACTCTGACCACGTACCTGAAGTATTGACATTTCCTCATGAATCACCCTGTATATCTTATAACGGGTTGCCAATGTTTTCAAGTGAGTTTATTTTCTATTTTTATATATTTTTATAAAAATAATTATTTTATTATAGTACTTAAAAACAAATCAATTTTATAAAGAATTAAATCTTTTTATGTCTTTTCATGTTTTTTTGTTTCTATTAGAAAGATTGTCAATTTAATGTTTTGAAGAAACAATTCTCTTTGCTGTCGCCAAAAAAGCATCAATGCTAATCCTTTGTTTATGAGAGTTCAAGTTCTGCAAAACGAAAAGCCATTTAAACTTATAGCAGGTACTTTCGAATAACCTTAATTGACGGAAACACATTTTGTTTAACTATTTTACATATATTTTGTTTAATTTGGTAGCATGACCAATTTTCAAATGAGGTTTTATTGTAGTAAGAGATAATGGCTAATTAAAATGGCCATTAAGTTACCGATTATTAAAAGAAGTCAATTTCGATATGCACCTCATGTGTCGGTATTTACAGAAAGTGAAGGAGAAATGTTTTATGCCTGTTTATATAAAATTTTTCTGATTATAAAACAGAAAGTTTTCTTTTTTAATATACGTTGATAAAGGGTTAAAACACCATTTTTCAACCTTTAAGCAGAAGTACTGATACCATTTAAGTTGGAGTTTAATAGATCTGCCATTCAATTCATAGAAAACAACCAAGGGTCATGCGGTAAGGAAATTTAAACGTCAGATCATCCACATGTACTTATTTATTAAAAATTGATATTGTTACTAACCAGAACTAACCAGATAAGGCACGTCAGGTTTAAATTGAAAAAAATCTAATATAAAAATATCATTTGGCTTTTCCTCAGAATGCAAATATTTATTTTATATTTATAAAAAAAAACTATTCTTAATATTAAAATTGATCTCTCGGGGCGCATTATTATAAGTAACCGACAATCCGTGTATTCGCAATTTCTGGTGCCGGCCGATTGACTAAGTATTAAGAAACCGATGAGTGAGATTTACTTGTCGGCTACATTATTATTTGTTGAAGGCACGTAGCACAAAATATTATATTGCCTACAAATTTCACACAGATCATATTTTCAAAAATTTAACTAATGACAATATTAATTTTATCCCAGCAGTAACGGCATACCTCGATAATGCTAGGAAGTAGCAAGTATAGGAATTCCATTCCTGATTTACTGAGTGGACTTCACACTTATTTTAAATTGCACATCCCGATAAAAACTGTAATAAGTCGAAAAAATTAATTTTTACAGGAGAGGAAATATTAGATTTTTAAAAGCATTTAAATCGGAACACATCTACATTTTTAATTATTAATTGGTGGTTGAATTTACAAGTTTTAATACTATGGTTTTGTACTTTAATGGAGCTTAGGTTAATGTCTTTATTTCCGTAAAAAAAAAGCGATATTGTGAAATTTACGAGATACTACAGTTTTGATCGGGATGTGCGAAGTATAAAGCACAATTATCTTAATATTGTAAAAAAAGTATTTACCAAAAGGGGTAGAAAAAGTAACTCATGAAGAAACATATAAATAATAATTCTATAGTTAATATGAAAGTTTCTTTAAAATCATAAAAAAAGTCTGGTATTAACCCCAGGCGGCTGGGTGGATTTGACCAAACCTCCTATTCACTTTTTTGCCAAAATAGTTTTAACCATTGTCTGACCAAGGCTGTGCAAGGACAGCCGTCTTGTTGCAAAACATGTTATTTCGGCTTCTGGTTCCCAAGGCATTAAGAAATTGTAACACAAATGTTTCAAAATTTTAAGTAAAGTGCACGTTTTTTTTAATTTTAATATGAATTTTTGTGGTTGCAAATTTATAAATTTTGGCTTTAAATTTTAAAATTTTTTTTCTTTATAAACAACTTTGTTTTCCCAAAAAGTGTGTTTAAAATAATAAATAATTATTTCCTCTTAAAGCATTTTATATTTTCCTATTTTCTTAACACCCTTCAAAACTTATCAAAAAATTAAAATTTTGTAAATTCATTTTCTCGACAACAAAACTTTTTATAAAGAATGATTTTTTTGTCGTAAAATAAATAATAAAGATTTTTCCCTCTTGTGCACTCCATCCCGGGGGTACACTGTATATTAGTGGGTATATTACTAAAAGTAGACTTATTATTTATATGTTTCTTTATAATTTACTTTTCTACCCCTTTTTTAAACTTTTTTTACAATATTAAGATATTTTTGCTTTATACTTCCATCCGATCAAAACTGTTTTTAAATTTCACAATATGTTTTTACGGAAAAAAAATTAACCTAAGCTCCATTAAAAAAAAAATAGTATTAAAACTTGTAAATTTAAACAAATTAATTTAAAAATGAATTTTCAGAAAATGCTTTTAAAAATCTAACATTTCCTCTCTTGAAAAAAATTAATTTTTTGACATATTACAGTTTATCGGGATGTGCATTTAAAATAAGTGTAAGTATAAAATCAAATAAATTCCCTAAATTCATGAGTGTATATAGTTCGCTCCGATGGTCAGAATATCACTCATTTGAATAAAAGGTCAGGCGAGTTCCCCGGGTTAAAAATTCTTAAGTAATTTATCCTGGACCGCGACCCCTGGACGATCGGCATTACCATATTATTCATTTATTTTACTTTAATTAATGTAGTACCCTCTTTGGTACCCACAAGTACAGTTTTGGAGAATCTTGGTGGTGAAACAGCGGCCGATGTACGCTTTTTTATCTAACTTACCTTACTTTTTTTTAGTCGCACATATGTTTCCACAACGGTATTACGTTCACTATGTCTAAGATACCCCATGATTACGAGCTTCTTGACGGTGTTGCTCCCAAAAAAAAATAATTTACTATCAGAGACTCGGCGGTTTTCTAAAAATGCATTTAATGTAAAAAAAGCAAATCATGGATCTTTCTGCATTTTTACGTCTGATATATAATTGGGGAAAATAAAAAGCCGCTTTGCTAACCAGAACTAACCATGACCGACTAGAACTTAGGGCTTTTGAATTTGTCTAAATTATCCCTACATAAAAGGTAACAAAATTTTTATATTTTTAAAATATGGTAAAAATTATATTTTTAAATGTATAATTATTTATTCCCCAAGTTTTTCTAATACGTTTTTAAAAAATTTTGTTTATAACTTCTACAAAAAAATTTAGATAATTAAAAGGGGCCTAACTTCTAGCCCGGTCTTGGTAGTTCGTTAGCAAAGCGGCTATTTATTTTCCCCAATTATATTTCAGACGTTTAAAAAAAGCCCCTAAATTATTACATTAAAATGTAATTTTTAGCCGAGTCCTGCATAAAAAAGCGTTTCATGTAAAATGTATTTTCTTATAGGTTTATGCCAAAATAAAAAATCTATTATATATAAGCGTTTATTCGATGCCTATTATCATTCTTGAGTTTCTTAGAATGGCGGGAGCGACAACATATAGCCTCGGGAGCAATTAGGTAACCCAAAAGGAATGGGGTACCTGTCTGCGGAAGCGAATTGTGCGCACCGAAATTCTGGGGACATACCGAGGGTTTTCATCTATTTACCATGTTTTAAAGGTGGCGCAGGTTGTTTTCGGCTAAATTTAAGTGTAAAAATAGGCATTTTTGCTCTGTTTTTGAGTTGCCGCGAGACACGAAATAATGAATTCGATGCTTTACTGAAATAAAATAAATTACATAAATATACACAATCTTTGAAAAATGTCTTGCTATTAGAGTAAATTCAGACCATGAAATGCTTTTTAGTATGTAATTTTCAGAAATCAAGAGAAATCGTGCTGAAAAAAGTAGATAGGGCGTTAAACGTCAGTGTTAATTAATTTCTTTGTGATAATTGCAGTCTATTTGATTTGTTGTATCATTTATCTTTGAGAATAAAGGTTTTCTTGCATTACAAATACAACGGGATCTGTTCCTGTAAGTTGGTTTTTATAAACCCACTTTAAAATAGGAGTTTTTGTATTCGATCAGTATGTATGTACCGTAAAAATACACAATTTAATGTTGTTTGAATATTCAAATTATGTAGTTTAAATTAAAAATATGTATTCATATTCATTTGATAAAAAGTCGTTATTTCTTTAATCAGAAAGTTTGTTGCTTTAGTTTTTAAAACATTTTTTAAAATCAGACTTTTTATTTTTATCAATTGTATAATTACTTACGAAATTTTAGTCCCATTAAACAATTGTATTTTTTTTTATTTTCAATATTTTCTACTTGCTTAAGCGTTTTCTTTGGTTTAATACTTCTTTAAATGTTAATAAAATATTGCTGAAAAAAACTAAAATTGTAACTCCTATTTTGTCAAGGTTCTTATGATGTTACAGCTGGGAAGAATCCTTAGTATATTTTTTTATATTTATCATCTAAATTGAACTCTTTTGAATGTTAAAAAATGTGTTTTTACCATTAAAATAAATATAAAATTTAAATCTAAGAGGCAATTTGGAGCAAAATAAATTTTTTATTTCGTCTTAGATTTTAATTTCCTCCACCAAAAAAATCGATAGAAAGTAGATCCGGAATGGAAGTAAATCTTGGTTATTTTGTTTTACCTTACTTCATTTTAATTCGGGAAGTATTAAAATGGTTAAAATCATTACTTATTTGGAGTTAGTATTTTAAATGGTTAAATATAAAAATATAATAATTAACATAACACAAATGCTAAATCTGCCCATTACGTTTTAATAAATTTTAATTAAAGTTATTTTTCCCTTTACTAACTTACTTTATTGTTGTTATTAGACACCTTTACCTTGGGTTGAAAAATCTCAGTGACTCTGGCCAAAAATGATGCAGTTGCATTTAAAGTAATTGAAATTACCAACTGGACTCAAAAAAAATATTATTTTTAATAATCTAAATAAATTGGGTAAAAATAAATAATTACATGTAAGTTAAAAACGGATTTCTTTATTTTGACAATAAAGTAATAGGCAAGAAAATTACGATACTTTAAAATGATGCATGATTAAATAATACCATAAAATATGAACAATATGGTCACTTAGTGACCTCTAAACAACTTTTAGTACTTTGTTGGACCTCCTTCATTATCAGTAACCGCTTGAAGACGTTTTGGCATTGATTTCACAAACTTATTTGTGTATTCTTGGGATATCATATTCTATTCGCCCGTTTTTTATTTACAGCAAATTATTTTTATCACTTATTTAACTTTTGTATACTCTGTTCTTCAAATGTGTCCAAAGGTTTTCAGCAAACATTTAATCAACCAGATTTACAAGGAAGTGTTTTGATAATATGTGAGCAATTATAAATGACCATTCTACCAACTAGTAAAGAGAGTGTATTTAGGATCATTGTCGTGGTAAGCGAGTTTCATTCATTTCAAAATTTTGTAGTAGTCCTAGATACTTGTGTCAAAATATTTAAATACATATGAGTTCATACAGACCCATAACTGTAATACTTAATTACTTCATTCACAACTGCATCATTTTGGCTCACTGTGGGTATAAAGCTTGAAAATTGATTTTTATTGATTACCACTTAAATTAACGTTAAGAGTGCACAATAAATACTTTATTACGTAAATAATGTTTAATGTAATGTGATTACTACTATTTAAAAGGTGCCCAGAGCTAAAAAAGCAGTAAATAAAGCCACAGAAACTATCGCGATATGTTTCAGAGTTCTTACCAATTTTGGAAAATCAAAATTGTGAAACCTGCAGAGGTTTTCTTTCTCCTAAGATTGGGTTGTCTGAAGATTATGCATATTATTTCTTTCCGGGAAGAGCTCTTTCTTTTGGCATAAAATATACAGTTTCGACTGTAAGAGACTAAAATAACTACTTGAGTTTTATTAAAAAAAATTGAAATAACATATAAACCACCTAGAATTAATTTAAAATCAAAAATTTTACATCTTAAGCTAGAGACTGGTTTTTTTTTTTGTTTGGATGCTATGAAAATCCAAAATATTTGTTAAAATATTCATTTTCCAAGGAATCCTGGAGTGCAGTGCCTGTCCACTTGATCTTTTTTCTAAGATCCCAAAAAAAGAAAAATTTACCACTAAACATATTTTAGTCATCATAGAAACTGAAATTAATCAATTCAATTTATTTGATGTAAATGTTGTTAAATGATGTTGATCTGTTAGAATTACTTACCGCTCGAACTCCAATTGAAAAAATTATTTATTTTTTAAAACCAGGCAAGGCTCAACAACCATCGCAAATATTTTTAAAATTCGATTTTTGAACATCCCTGATATTAAAATTCACATTTTATTTACATGCTATGACTAGCTGTAATACAACCCCCTGCAAGAAAGTATTCTAAAGGGTAAAGAACACTTTTAAATTATTTGAAAAGACTTATTATATCTAGAGTTTGGAATATATTAGCTCTAATCCAGGAAACAATATATATATATATATATATATATATATATATATATATATATATATATATATATATATATATATATATATATATATATATATATATATATATATATATATATATATATATATATATATATATATATATATATATATATATATAATATATATATATATATATATATATATACATATATATATATATATATATATATATATATATATATATATATATATATATATATATATATATATATATATATATATATTATATATAGTAAACTTATTAAACAACTGAACCCAGAAGAATGGGGTTGAAAACTAATTATTAATGTATTTGGGACCAAATCACACACTACTTCCACCTGCACCAGAGAGCTTAATACTATTTTTAGCAACTGCAAAAAGGGTTGTGATTCGAAAAGCGGCTGCAAAAGAAGTTTGTTTATTTTGTTTACCGGCATACACCAGTTGTCAAGGCCAACACAAACTTGTCATGTTTAAGCTTAAGCTCATTTTGGATTTACTTAAGTAAGCTGAGCACTGATGAATTCGTTAATTTGAACCTTTTGAGAAACGTAAGATTATCCATCTTATCAAAATGGTTTCTTCTAAAAATAACAGAGCAATGTCCAAAAAATTTAAAAAAGATAGAAATAAACCTGAAAAATGCCATAAGCTATTAATTAAAATTCAATTCACCGTTCGTAAGTTCTTCTTAGAAATCTATTTAATATCGCATTTCTGATATTAGAATCCAAACCACCATCGTTTAAAATACCCATTTTTAAATAATAAGTAAATAACATATTTGTCAAATGTGTCAAATTACATAAATCATCATTAAGCAGAAAATCCCAAAATTAAAGTTAAGGACCCTTAACAAGGAATATCAGCTGGTGCAAGAAACATATGAAACTTAAGGGATAGTTAATGCTTCAGAACAACTTACGTGATGCAAAAAGTGTTGGTGCAACCGGCCATTAAATGCATTTAATCCCTTAGTATATGGGCTATTTTTTTCACATCAAAAACATATGGACCGGGATCCCGAGAGCTTTTTTTGGGATGATTAATAACAAGCTAAAACTTTGTGAGTGACTTCGTTTCGACGAGTCGCCCAAATTCTGAAGGCAGCAACATTAGACCGTGATAGGACTGCTTCGGAGAAACCTCCATGCCGATTTTTCAGGCGTTGCAAAATTAATACCTAACAGGTTAATTCTAACATATTTTGTTAAGATTTTTATGAAAAGAGAGAAAAAGTGTTTGTCCTACAAAAACTATGATAGGTATACCGAGTCCTCCACATCAAACATGCCGAAAAAACATACAGGTATAAATTCATCACTAAGAAGCTAATTTTTTAAATATTGTTTTAAAAATATTTTTTAAAATTTTTACAGTATTGTCCTACAAATTGGTCAATAGGATTTTGTAGTCCTACAACCTAAATATGCAGATTTAAAGAGTGCCACTGTACTCATAACTAACAAGCTGAATTTTGTTTTGTATTTTAGACATTATATATAAATTACAATAAAACATTTGTCCTACAATTAAAATGATAGATTAAATTGCAGGCTTCGGTTAAAATTTAACAATATTATTTTTTTGAAAAAATGAACGGTCACAGTTGACCATTTTCTTTATATTTTTAATAGGTTATTTTATTCTTTAATAGAAATTAATTAAAATTTTATTAAAAAAATTTAATTTTAGTTATAAGGTCAAATTGGGTTATTAAAGTAAAATGGTAAAAGTATATTTTTTTTAATAAGATTTGCTAATTGCCCAAGGGTACAACTAACTAATACCACTACTTTTAAATAAACATACGTTATACTAACTTTAATAAATTTTAATATCCTGTATAAAAAGATAACAAATAAAAGAAGTTACGTATATGTATACTAGTCAGACTGTAATGATAATAATACAAATCATTAAAAAATATTAAAATGTATAATGAATTATGGTTTGTAAATAATGTATATACATGTATTGGGTATCCAAATAAGAAAAGACTCCGGCTCTATTTGGAAAACTATTTATTAAACAGAGTTGGGGCAAAATATAAAAAAGGGGTCAAGGGAAATAGCTGGTAATCATTTTTTAAAAAATAATTTAAAAAAAATCATTGCTTCTCTGAAATTAGCCAGTCTTAGGTACCATTTTATTAACATCAGCAAAAACTCTAACCAATTGTGCATCAGTTCGGTTATATATATGTAAATGTATATGTGTGCAGAATGTACAGTCTAAAATCAAAAAAATAATATAGATTAAGGACGTTTCAAGGTCTTTAAAAAAAATTATAAGCCTAAAAGCTATAGTAAAAAAGTTAAAAAAAGAATATTTCATATGATGCCTCAAATCTACCACCTTGTAAAGAATAATTGTTACAACAGGTCAAGAGAACTGTTTATATCGCAAGTGTATGGTGCAATGCTCACATGCGATATCCAACAGAAAAAAAAAACAGAACATTATGGTTGAAGTAAAATTGATAATTGCTTTATATATTACTGGTTCGATGGATCCAAAGCCCATTTTTTAAAGATTTATCTACTGTCTTTGACGGTATTTGTTTAAAATTTTTTCGATAATATTACTTTTTACAATAGTTACTACAGTATATTAAAAGATTTAATTCTTTTATTAGCCAACAGACAAGATAAAAGTAAAATCGATGACGACGAAAAAGGTACAGATGATAATAATACGGAAGTCACTGATGGTGATTCTGACATAGAAAGTGATAAAGAACAATTATTATATCCAGACAATGTTCTTACTTTTTTATAAAATACATATATTAAGTTAAAATAAATACTTATTTCAGAAAAAAGTATCAAGTAAAAAATCAGAAGGAGCATTAATTTTGGTTTTCCAGGAATGTTCAAAGTTGACTATGATTCTGATTTTTCAATATTTTAATATTACAAAAATGATTCTTCTTTTAATTTTAACTTTATTATTTTTTTAAATTAATTTTTTAAAAGCAGTTTTACTTTTTATTCCGATCTTACTAAAAAAATATTGTAAAAAAATATGAATAAAAGTTGACTTTAACTGCCTTTTAAAGAAAAACCTGTTACTCCGATTTTCCGACTATCTACGTAATAATTTGTCAAATCTATGTATAGATTCTCATTCTACAAGAAATTTTACATCCCTTAGGCGGTGCCCAATATTTTTTTCGTTGTCAAAATATCAAACTATTGTATAAAATCCAATCAATCTTATCGAACAAAAAATCTTTAAAACATTTGTAGGACTAGCTCTGCCTATTACTATTTTTGTAGGAGAGTTAATTTTTTCTTCATGGAATATACTTACCTACCATCTGCTATTTTTGTCCTACTGTTAGTAATGAGTACAGTAGCACCCCTGAAATTGACATATTTAAGTTGTAGGACTACAAAATCCTATTGACCTATTTGTAGGACAATACTGTGAATAATTTTTAAAAATAGGTCTTTAACAATATTTAAAAAATTAGCTTGTTAGTGATGAGGTTATACCCATAAGTTTTTCGGCATGTTTGACGTGGAGGACTCGGTATACCTATCAAAATTTTTGTAGGACAAATATTTTTCCTTCCTTTTCATAAAAATCTTAACAAAATATGTTAGAATCAACCTCTTAGGTATCAATTTTGCAACACCTGAAAAATCGGCATGTTTGGAGGTTTCTCCGAAGCAGTCCTATCACGGTCCAATGTTGCTGCAGTCAGAATTTGGGCGACTCGTCGAAACGAAGCCACTCACAAAGTTTTAGCTTGTTATAAATCATCAAAAAAAATCCCACTGGATCCCGGTCTAATACAACACTTACAGAATAATTAAAAACATTGTAAAAAAATTACTTTATATTCTAATAGTTTCTCTTCCATACATTTAATCTTTCTAGTAATAAAAAACACAGTAAAGTGATTAAAATATTGTTAATTTAACAGTGATTTAAAATGTTATAATAGTCCCTAAAAATATGCCCACCTCAGACAAGAGGTACAAAATATATATATTTTGTAGACACCTGGTAGTTACATGTGGAATTTACCCATCTTACGACTATTTATTTCGTAAGGTAAAATACCTGATCATTAAAATTGCACGGAATAACTTACCTCTGTATTTAAGTTAATCCCCTATTTCTCCCACGATTAAACAAGATAAAAAAGCGGCTGACGCGAGGCATTTTTAATTAAATTTTAACGAATTTCGGAGAGTAGGATCGCGGACTCAGCTCATTTAAATTTTCGGGCAGGTTTTTACAATTTAAGCAGTTAATTTCTATTTCCCGCTATTGCATTCCAAAAATAACCATGCCCAAATAATTTTAATTAAAAATGTAATAGATTACTTAAATAAACAATATGTAATTTGTCTTTAAAGGACGCCAATAGACAAAGACCCAAATCCTGTTTTATTATCGTGTTTTCTGACTTGTGACTATTTTTTTAACGACAATCCAAGTACTATGTATTAATTAGACTATTTTTTTAAAACTAAAGAATAAATTACTAAAAACCATAATACAATTTTTTGTATATCAGGTTGTTTAATAAATTTTGTGGTTCAATTAAAAAAAAAACAATGTTTTAACGGTTTTTGGGCTGTAAGGCCGACGTCGATTGTCTGGTTGACTTGATGTTTCGCCAACACGAGCGGTTGGCATCTTCAGAAGTTGCTTCCTGGTTGACAGTATGCGAACTACTTGGCTTTGCGTGGTCGTAGCTTGTATTTATACGTTGGGGAGGCAGTGGGCGGGGCTTCGGTTACTTTCGGTTCCGGTCGGTTTTGTTCATAAAGGGTGCAATTCTAGCAACTCTAATTATGGGTATCCATGTTTTGTTGATCTTAACTGCTTCCTTTTTCTTATTAAAGTTGTTGGTTGCTTGCTTTTCTATCGCTATGGCTTCTCTGTAGAGTATGGAGTGGTATGCCGGATGCCGATGTGGTAGCGAGTACTTGGGTCTCCTCAAACTTTATTCGATGGTCCGTTGTAAGGGTATGTTCTGCTACGGCGGATTTGTATGTCTGCCCCAGAAGACAGTTGGCTTTATGCTGTTTAATCCTGGTGTTGATCGTGCGTTTTGTAGTTCCTATGTACACGCTTCCACATGTGCACGGAATGCGATAAATTCCTGAAGACGAAAGTGGATCTCTTTTGTCCTTGGCCGATCGAAGGCATTCTTTGATTTTCCTCGTTGGTTTGAATATTGTTTTAACAATTTTTCTTTTGTAGCAATCAACCAATCCTGTCCGTAACCCCCGGAATAAAGGGCAGAAATGCTTTTGCCACTGGCTGGAATTGTTCGTTCTCCACGGGTCTGGTATTTGTGGTTTCCATTGATCTTTTGATGTCTCGCTCTGAATAATCATTGGCCCTTAAAGCATTATAAATAACATGTGTAAGTTCTGGGTTTAGCGCCTTTGGTTCGGAAATTCTTCTTGCCCTTTATTTAAGAGTTTTAATGACTCCATATTTCTGACATGGGTGGTGGTTGGAATCCCTATGTAGATAGCGATCTGTGTGTGTGCGTTTTCTGTATACCGTGTGGCCTAATGATCTTCCTTTTCTTTACGCGTTAATAATACATCAAGGAACGCTAGCTTGTTGTTGTCCTCGATTTCCATCGTAAACTGTATATTTTCATGGATGCTGTTAATGTGTGTCAAAAATTCTTGCAGTTTACTTTGTCCATGACTCCATATTGCAAAAGTGTCATCCACATATATACCAAACTTTTGGCTTGTAAGGGGCACTGTCTAAATCCAGTTGTTCGAATTTTTCGATGAAGAAATTTGCTATTACCGGGCTGAGCGGGCTTCCCATTGGCACTTCTTCAGTCTGTTGTTGTTGTCCCATGAAAAAAAGGTGGTTGTCAAGTAATGTTTGAACAATTTGAAGATATCTTCTAGGGAGTTGTCATATACATGTTCCATTACAGCCTTTAGGGGCACTCTTGTAAAGAGGGATACCACATCAAAAATTACTCTCTCTTCTGCTTAATTTCTTCTGGTGGTTTGTATTCTCTCTCTGAGCAGAGCATTTTCCGTTCGATTATAAATCCCCCTTTATTCCGGGGTTACGGACGGGATTGGTCGATTGCTACGAAAGAAAAAATGTAAAAACAATATTCAAACCAGCGAGGAAAATCAAAGAATACCCTTGATCGGCCAAAGACAAATAAGATCCACTTTCGTCTTCAGGAATTTATCGCATTCCGTGCACAGTACTGAAGATTTTCTCTTTGTGTCCAACCTGATATGAACTGCTTTGCCATTCTATAAGATATACCGATGACCGGTACCGGCCCTGTGAATTTTGTCTCCGTCCCCCTTTTGGCAAGGAGGTCCGCGGATTCATTACCCTCTAGGCCGGTATGTCCAGGTATCCACAGTAGGGTAACCTTGTTGCTTTGACCCAGTTTGGTCAGCGCATCCTTGCAATTCCATACGGTTTTCGAATTGCACCGGCTGGATTCAAGAGCCTTGAGAGCTGCTTGACTTTCGGAGAATAATTTAACTGTCTTACGTGTGCAGTGCCGATTAACCAGCGTTCTAGCACACATCTCAATAGCAAATACCTCCGCTTGAAATATGGTTGCGAGAGTGCCCAGGCTGAAGGAAAACTCTGCCCTGGGCCTCTGTTCATATGCTCGTACACCGTTCTTGGTTTTGAGTACCAACAGATGTCAGCCCGAAGCAGATATATATAGTACTAAGGTATCTATACAAGAGTTCGTTGACTGTTCTAAATATTAAAAAAAATAAACAATTTCTTTGGTAAAGGCTTGCCAGCTAAACTACCAGTGGATAAAATTTTAAAATGTCATAATATAGAGGTAAAATAATGTTGCATTGTTTTATTTAATAATATTGTAATTTATTTTGTATATATAATCATTAGTCATGCTAAAATCATTTAATTTGTTTATTTTTTTCGCTACAAACCACAGTAACAAACAATAAAATTATTCAAATTATGTTTATAAACCTCATCCTTGAATTATACTTTGAAATTGGGTTGCACAACGTTGACCGATTTATTTCATATTACCCTTTTTGTGCTTTTTTGAAAAACATATTACACTATTTATTTAATTTAAAATTACAGTTATTAATGTGTTCCAAGGTTTAATTTTTGTTCAAAACATTAATTTTAAACTTTAAATTTAAAATAATAAATTGATTTTAATTATCATTTTCTTTATGACAAAATTAGATTTTTTTTAAAATATATGCCAAAAATATTATCAGACATACCCACTGGATAATAATAACGAATATACTCAAATAATAAAAAGTTATTATTGGTATTTGCGAAACCTAATTCATTAAAAAAAATATATTTAAATTTTTAAAAATATTTTTGTTAAGTAAGCAAATTATTTACATTTTTAGAGATTTTCTAATCATCTTAAGCTTTTAAATAATTACATGTGTTACAAAAATATTATGTATCATCTTAATGGGAGGTTTCGATGTAAAAAACTTATTTTTTTTTATCTTGAGGCTGTCCACGAGTTCTGAAAGCCCAGGTACTGACGTATCGTATGTTTCTTAAGTGAAGGGAGGGAAGGAATAAACCTTGACGGGCAGTAGGTCTCACAGTCTGGAAGGTCGATTAAGTTGGCCCCCCCCCACAAATAAATTTCAATTTTTTTCTACGTAAGAATTTTGCACACATTTTGTACTATTTTGCACAGGCAATTTTAATTTTTGCACACCTGAGCAAGAGTAACTGTGACTATGTAATTGTGGGGGAGGCCAACTTAACGCCAGCCCCTCCCCCACTTATTTTTTTACTTTTTTTATGTCAATCGATAGCTTGAGTTTTGCACAATTTTGCACAACGATTGGCGATTTTTGCACAAGTGCCCCAAAAGAGGTATAATGCTTATAAAATATATCCGTTGCCCCCCCCAACCAAAGTTTTTTAACTTTAATTATATCAAATGATAAATTGATTTTTGCACGACCATTGGCAATTTTTGCACAAGTGCCCCAAAAGAGGTATAACGCTAATAAAATATAGCCGAACCCTCCCCACCCTCCCCATATCAAATGATAGATTGATTTTTGCGCAATTTTACACAACCATTGGCGATTTTTGCACCAGTGCCCCAAAAGAGGCATGATGCTTATAAAATATATCCGTACCACCCCCACCCAAAGTTTTGTAACTTTGTTATACCAAATGATTTTTGTACAACCATTGGCGACTTTTTAACAAGTGCTCCAAAAGAGGTATGACGCTAATAAAATATATCCGTAGCCCCCCTCTATTCAACGTTTTCTAACTTTAATTATACCAAACGATAGCTTAATTTTTGCACAACGTTTGTCGATTTTTCACAATTTTGTCAGAAAGGGAAAAAGGGATAACAAAAATATTCGTATTTCTCCGCGAACCAAGCGTTTTTTAAACTTTGGTCATGCCAAGGGATAGCTAAATTTTTGCACAACCGCATTGTTGATAGCCAAACCCACTTTATTATGCATTATTCTTACGAATAAAAACAGAATAGATTTGTTGCCGTTAATCTTTTAGTATAAAAAACCATAACATAAAGCACTTGCACGAACAAAATTTTAAAAACAGAAGCAAATCGCTGTGATTAAAGAAAAAATTTATTATTTAACTTTATATAATATGCATTAGTATAATTATTATTATGTAAAAATAACTGACTCCTTTAGGTCATTTAATTAATATACCTATTCATCCCAAAGTTTGTAAGTATATGATTTACATTAACACGTACCTTCAGTGCGTTCCACTTATCATAGATACACCATAATATCTCATAGTACGGGAGGCAGCGACAGTTTTGATGTAATTATTCCTACAAAGCTGATTTTTTCTCATTTTGTAGTTTTGATATGGCAAGTAAACGAAACGGTAGTCTACCACCCCAATATGGGGGCAAACATTAATAATAATTTTTCAAACGTGTAAATAAATAATATGTAAATGCCTTAATCCTATAAGTCTGAAACTTTATAGAGTGGTCAATGATACATAAAAATGCAGTATAATGATAGTCTATCGCATTGGAGGGGAGGCCATCATAGGTCTACCACCCACGCAAGGTGTTCAGAAATTAACTTTTTTGACTTATTTCTACAAGGCTGAAATTTTTTTTTCAAATACTTTAGTTTATTAGAGGTCTAAAAAAATAAGTCTACCGATTATATAAAGGTGCAAAGCCCTGATAGACGCAATGGAATACACGATGTCCCTAGCGCAGCCGCCGCGCCGATCCGCTATAAGTCGCTCTAAATGATTGCATACCGGGATTAAATTAATATTTACAAAACTGCTTTTTGTATCCATCCACATTTAACTATAATTATTGTCAACTAAACCTGTTCTACCTTCGATACAATGTGGCTGAAGCTTCGGTAGATATGGCTTAAATTTTTGAGCGGGAAGTTTATTGAAGGATTGTGGCTTTCAAACTATTGTAATATAATATTATTATATTATTGTATTATGTACATATAATATTTATTAAAATCAGCTACAATAATATATTAATTTCATACTTATTTAATAATAAAATCCTATATTTGAATGTTTTTTTTAATTAAATAATGAAACAATTATTTAGTAGATTATTCTTAATTTTAAATAATTGGAAAGTGAAAAATCAACGGCTGAGTGGAAGAAGAACGAGAACGTCGTATCCCGGCGGCGGCTTCGTGTTATTCGGGCTCGGCAAACACGTTGGCTAGTTAAACGGGTTTATACCTGCTCCCTACATATTACGGCTCGGACCTTTTCGGGGTTCCATCCGCTCCTCATGCTTACAGCGTCGAATTTATAGCTATGCCAGCTGCTCAACAGTGTGGCCTTCAGTCGTCTGCGTTTCTTAAGCGTCATGGATTCTCAGTTGTACTGTTTCGTTTGCCATAAGAAGCCAAAAGATCAATCAATTTTGCAGTTAACACAAGATAAGTTTGTAAAGTGTTCAGAAATTGTGGAAATTAAAAAAAAAACACCAATTGGTGTACAGTGATGTCGTCTTGCCAGCTCAATTAAGTGGACTTGAAGGTTATCATTCCGGATGTTACAGACGTTTCACGGCGAATTGTACAAATCATTAGGAGCCAATTTGTGTGATTCCCTACCTGCCTTTCATGCACTAACAGGCTGTGATTTTAATCCAGCTTTTTTCCGAAAAGGGAAAAAACGTCCGTTTAATTTACTAAGGAACTCTAAAAAATATGTGGATGCATTGACAAATTTAAGCAAATATCCTGATTGTGATAATGCAGTATTTGAAACATTGGAAGAATTTGTATGCCGAATTTATGGTTATAAAAAAATAAATAAAATTAATGAAAGTCGATCAGCGATGTTTTTGAAAGCTTACAAAACTACCAACGACCAAATCTTTCGTCAAAATGTGAAGAGTTATGATGCATCTGCTTTGCCACCTTGTCAATCTGAGCTCCGAGAACACATACTCCGAACAGCATATATTACAAAAATTTGGAGCCTTCAACATTATCCCCTCTGGACTGTGGCTGGAAAGTCGATGGGAATGAAAAATATGATTTTAATTGGTTTAGTGGCGACCAATTGCCTCAGTCAATCGATGATGTGACGATTAATCAACAAAACGATAAAGATTTAGGTATATACATTTAGAATTTGTACTTATGTTAGCATTATATAATAATATTTCATGATTTATTGCTATTTCCAGATACAGAAATGCTTGAGGATGAATCCGCAGAAATATTTTCAAATCTCGATTGGTTGAATAATGAGAATGATGATGACGATGAAGATAGCGATTACGATTTGGAAGGCGATGAAGAATTGAATGCCAGTGGCGATGAACAATAAGAATAATATTTATTTAATATATGTGATGAGTTGAACGTTCGCAATTATTATAACTTTTTTTTAGGAAAGGTAATGATCCTTGCCAAAGTACTAAAAAGTACTTTTAGCGAGGATTATTACCTTTCCTAAAAAAATATTTATTATAAAATACTATATTTTTGCAATAAAATACATCTTATTATAATAGTAATTCAATTCTAATAAAGTTAATTATTCTGCATAAAAGAAGAAACAAATTTTAGTTATTTAAAAAAAATGAATTTTAAACTTTATATTTTAACATTATCCTACCAAAAACCTCGCTCGCTACGCTTTTAGTTGACAATAATTATCGTAAAATACGTACAGATAAAATAAACAGCTTTGTAAATATTAATTTAATCCCGGTATGCAATAATTCAGAGCGACATAGCGGATCGGCGCGGCGCCGGCGGTTGCGCTCGGGAGATCGTGCATTCCATTGCGTCTATCAGGGCTTTGCATCTTTATATAATCGGTAGACTTATTTTTAGTTCTCTTATAAACTAAAGTATTTGAGAAAAAGTTTCAGCCTTGTAGAAATAAGTCAAAAAGTTAATTTCTGAACACCTTGCGTGGGTGGTAGACCTATGATGGCCTCCCCTCCGACGCGGTAGACTATCATTATACTACATTTTTATGTATCATTGACCACTCTATAAAGTTTCAGACTTGTAGGAATAAGGCATTTACATATTATTTATTTACACGTTTGAAAAATGATTATTAATGTTTGCCCCCATATTGGCGTGGTAGACTGCCGTTCCGTTTACTTGCCATATCAAAACTACAAAATGAGATAAAATCAGCTTTGTAGGAATTGGTGCAAAATTTCTGTCGCTGCCTCCCGGACTATCAGTTATTAGTAATGCGTTTTCTTACAAAAAATTTTGGTGGTAATTGTATCGGCGGGGGAGGGAGTAAAAAACTTTTTTTTGGGAAAGGAAAAGGGCTTATTTTAGATAAATTTTCATCAGATTTAAGGTTAGCATTTCCAAAAATTATTTCATTAATTCATATTTTAAAATATCATGCCCTTAAATATTTTTTTCAAAAAAATCCACTCAATATCTCAGTTATTAATAATGCGTTTTTTTTTAACTTTTGTAGTTTAGATATAGTAAACTTTTTTTACCATTGGCGTGCGGTGTTGCGTGGGGAGTTGTAAAATGCCTGATCTGATATTAAGTTATGTATCTAAAGTAAGCCCTAATATCATTCTCCCCAAAAAAAGTTATTTTACCCTTCCCCCTCCCCCCAACGGAGCCAATGGTTAATAACTACTAAAATTTTAAGAAAATTGCATTATTAATAACTATTAGGATTCCTTGAAAAGCGGGACACACTGTATATGATATACATTTTAATATTAACTGTTATTCTTGTTGGGAAAAATAAAAATATTCTAAGTTATTTTTAATACGTAAAAATCTTCTTTATTATATTTTACAAAGTATACAAAAACATTTGAACTCTGACAACTCTTTTACCGGAACATGGCTGGCTTTTACTGTTCCTGTCATCAAATTCCTCCCACTTATTATTATGGCGAAGACAGTAGCAAATAAAATGACCGACTCCTTTTTGTGGCCCTATATAAAAATAATAATGCAAGAATTTTCAGCACTTACAAGGCAATTTCTGTTTGCTCTAAAAAGCCAATCACTCCTCTTAATATGTAAGTGTTTTCATTAATAATAATTGTTTTCGGAATAATGTCCAAGGAAATGTTAAGTTTAAAGGTTTTAGCCGACAAACGCAAATTTTATCGAAAAGAAAAACAAAGTGCCCGCTACATGTATCGGTGCACCTTTGAATGCACCGCGAAAAGTGATTAAATGGTCGTCGGTCGTCAAAGTAGCTTTTTTCGGAATACTGTATCTCTTTTGGATTGCTTGTGCAAAAATTGCCAATGGCCAAACGATCTATAATTGGATATAATCAAAGTTAAAAAATATTGGGTGGGGGGAGCGTTACGGATATATTATATAAGCATCATACCTCTTTTGGGGCACTTGTGCAAAAATCGCCAATAGTTGTGCAAAATTGTGCAACAATCAATCTATCATTTAATAAAATCAAAGTTAAAAAACTTTTGGTGGGGGGGCTAAGGATATATTTTATAAGCGTTATACCTCTTTTAGGGGCACTTGTGCAAAAATCGCCAATGGTTGTGCAAAATTGTGCAAAAATCAAGCTATCGATTGACATAAAAAAAAGTAAAAAAGAAATAAGTGGGGGGGGATACTAGCTACAGTTACTCTTGCGCAGGTGTGCAAAAATTAAAATTGCCTGTGCAAAATGTGTGCAAAATTCTCACGTAAAAAAATAGAAATTTATTAGTGGGGGGCAACTTAATCGACCCCAGTCTGGACACTCTAGGAATGAAGGAACGAACAGAGTGACGTATTGCTCTATTGGAACGAGCCGCCCTGGAAATATCTAAAAGAAGGAAAGATCCCCTACAACTCGTCGTTGGACAAAAAAGGGAAGCTTTTCCGTAAGACTGGAATCATTAGTAAGACGAACGAACGAAATGAAATAGTCCTGCAAAATATTGAGACTAAGGAGCGTAACCAAGAGTTACAGGAAACGACACAAACCAATGAGCAAGGTTAATATAAAATAATATTACATATTTCTAAAAAAATACTTAATATATTTACAACTTTTATTAGAAATTTTTAATAACAATGACAAAAATAATAATAATAAATAAATGAAGATATAACTTTAGTTATTTAATCATGCAGTAATGACTTGAACTGAAATTAACGGATCAATGCATTTACAGATATAGCTAGTTCTGACGAAGAAACAGGTGCAGATGAGGATGACGATCGTGACGCATCCTCCAATATTGATAAAGACTAATTTAATATATATATATATATATATATATATATATATATATATATATATATATATATATATATATATATATATATATATATATATATATATATATATATATATATATATATATATATATATATATATATATATATATATTCATACCAATGTATTGTATTTTATTTTTTTAAAAATAGGCGAGTTTTAATTTTATAATTATTTTACTTAATTTTGTATAATATTTTTGTACAATAATAATAATTCTCGTTGATCAGTAGTTTAACGATAAACTTTTATGATTTCATCATTAGCAACCTCGATCCCCTACAAGTATGCATTTTCAGAATAATGAAGTATTTTAGAACAACTTGTCCACCATATTAGATCCGACATTTTTTTCTTCTTCATCAATTTCACAAGTAATGACCTCAAAAACCTGTATATACATATCTACGAATTAAAAAAATAAACTTTTCGCCCTATTGGGTCTGCCATTTTAATTTTTACAATTTTGATATTAAATTCGTAAACAGCGACCTCGAAAATCTGTATATATAAGTTTGGAAGTAATTCTACCCTACCATTCCAGAGCGTGGCTAAAAACAAAAAAAAAAATAGTTTTTTCGGTATGGCACCCTTAGCGACACGCTATCGGTATGGCAGTGTAATCTTCGCCAAAGTGATGCAACAAAGTATCTTAAAACCCAAACCCTTTACCGGTACCTATTATACATGTTCATTGCTAAAAATGACATGTTTGCCCCATTATGGCGGTCACTTGGCGACGTTCCAGAGGTATGGCGATTTGAAATCTTTGTTCTACAGTTCATTGTTAACAATGATCACAAAACAAGAGCGTAGGGCCCATGATCCATGTCCACAGTGAAAAATTACCCATTTCGGTCAGAATGGCGGACCTTAAGTGACGTCATATTGGTATGGCACATTGAGTTCTCGGACTAACACTGGGGCATATGATCCAGGGGCATGGATATTAATTACACGTTTGAAAATTCGCCCCCTCTAAAAGCTACACTATAGGGATGCCATACCGGGTATTCAAAATGGGGAATAACTAAGTTTATCAGCCCCTAAAGCCTCGGCGTGGGGACTATGATACATGCAAAAACCCTCACGGCTCCAGGTCAATTTATTAGGTCATGGTCTCAATGTATAAATGCTGTGCATACACAGAATTGAGTGACCCTTATAAACTTGCAGATCGCCTGAAACAAAATTTAAAAAAAACCCAACAGTTCCTTAGCAATCAAAAAACCTATCAACAAGAGTGTATACCACAGTTTTCAAGATCAAATGAAATAACTAAATGGTTCAAACTTGGTGAGCACCTAACTAAGATTTTGTAATACATAAATCCGTCACAACAATATAGACCATTTCTACTTAAACAGTTATTATTATTTTTTAAAATTTTTGTTACATAAATCTTACAGAGGTCCTAGCTATTTTTTTTCGCGGTCATTTGTTATTAGTATTATTAAGGTATACAAAATCATTGGTTATTGGCCCTCACTATTAATAATCGATAATAGTATATGCAATTAAAATTATACAAAACACAAATTTAGTCTATTTATAATCTTGTCAATTAAATGACAACCATTAAAACAAAAAAAAGGGAATTTATAATGGCGAACATTAATCGCCATTAATTCCCTTGTTTGCTAAGATGCTATTAACGCCTCATAATCAATTTTACGTTTTTGTCATAGACGCCGAACATGCTCGAACTTTACGTAAACTAAATGCTTAAATCGGCGTAAAAGTTTGAATTAAATAATAAAATATTTAATATATATCGTAAACATAATATTTACAAGGTAAATATTTTTAGTCTAGCGAAAAACAAAGGAAATAAAACTTTTCTTAGTAAAACTCCATTCAAAGAAGAGCCGTCCGTCTACACCGTTGAGCTGTAGGGGATCTGTCGCTCTTCTATAGGTATTTTCACGGCTTCTGCTCAGAGGAGTTGGCCAGTATAATTCCTTCTCTGACAGCTCCCAACAGAGCAACACGTAGTGCATTTTTTATGCATCCTTTTACAGTTAAGTTAGAGAGGCCCCGAACTTCCCACTTTCTTCGTTCCTTCATCCTTAGAGTGTCAAGACTATGGAATCTGCTACCCGCAGAAGTTTTTCCTTCTCCTCCCATTCTCCAAATATTTAAGTCCCATGTGAACAAACTCCCTCTCACCACACTTAAGACACCCACGTTAGTACTTAGGCATTAGCCTTCGTGGACTGTCCCAAGATAAAAAAAGCCCTTTATTTAACGCAGAAAGGGTATCGCAATTAGCGCCCCCTTAAGTTACATTAACATTGAGCACGGACTACTGATAGCAAATTATCTGTTTTTTCAGTTTAATGCAAAAAATTATTTAGTAAAAAAGGAAATAAATTTATTTTAAATTATTTATTGTTATTAACTATCAACTCGGTCTTCTACCTTAACTACCATAAAATCATCGAATTAAGCTAGGTGCTGCCATCTTTAACTTGGTGCAGAAAGCATTTCGTAAGCCAAATAAAAACCAACCTGCATTTCATCAGTTCCGTTTTAGAGGTTTTCGCACGGCCAAACGTAATTCAATACGCTTGTAAGATTCTTATTTTGATAATTTGTAAATAGATGGCGCTGTACATAAAAAGTATTGATTTTATTTATTTTTTTTATATTTTGTTGTTGATTTAATTTTTTATTAATAAAGAATTCAAAGTAGGCATTAGAGGAGAATGACACAGATCTAGGGTTTGAAGTCCGGGATCTGGAAATCCCGGCTTTTTTTAAATTTTATTTTAATCTGTTCTCTATGGTTCTCAAAATAATTGTTTATCGGTGGTTTTTTACCTATGATACGTCTTAATACTCTTAACGTAATTAAAAAAAAAATATATATCACTTAATGGGAAAGTTCAGTTTACTTTTAAGAGGTTTATATTTACATAAGTGTTACAAATATCTACCGACAGTACCACCTACAAGTGTGGAAGCTAAAAGAGCCTTTTCTTTGGCAGTCACCTTTGCAACCAAACTCAGATTGCGCTTAGGTGACCCAATATCTTTAGATACATTTCTCTCCCTCCAATCTGTATACTCTGTATGTATCCCAGATCAGACCTTCTTTAGGATATTGTTCTCATATTTAGGGAATGGCGTCTCCTACAACTCTTAGCATTCTCGATTCCATTTAAAAAGAGCTGTTTGTCTTATCAATGATTCCATGCTTACAGGAAGGCTGTAAAGGAAATGTCGTTCTTTTGTAGGTATTTACACGGCTTTTGCTCTGATGGGGTTGGCCAGTATAATTCTTCTTCTGGCTCTGTCCTGCTTATGCAAATGTTATTAATTGAGAAAGAGAAAGAGTTTTGAGAAAAATAAATTTAAAGTTTTTAGTATTTTAAAATAGCTGTAATTTTTTTTATGGAGCAAAACGTAAAAATGATGAGTGTGGCTTGATTTTTTTACTTATCTATCCTATAATTCGTAACCGTATAAAACTGTTTTTTATTTATATGGTTTTTAATATCTTTTCTTGATGTCTGTTTTTTTAATTGCTATTGCTTAGGTTAGATTATTTAAATATTATTAGGGATTTGGTTTTTTAATCCCTATCCCTAAAATTGAAAACCCTACAGAGCTCTTCACTGGGTAGACAAACGTCAATAGCTTGTGTAAATGTTTTTAAATTTTTTAAAATTTAGTTTTTGAGGGTGAATTTTTAATTCATATCTTATCTGGCACGTCTCAAAAGCGCCGAGCTAATAACATGGTTAAAAATAGAATCATTTTGGGTAGTGTTCTAACCATAATTTTTATTTGGTAGTTTTTAAAATTTTTAATTATTACAGAAAAAAAATAAACAACTAACAAAGTTAACTTGTCATAAACAAACACCAAACATATTTAGCACCTAACTGACCCGACTCCGTCTGCCAGACTACTTCAATTAAACGATTCCTTTTTATTTCTCACCGGGGCCTCCCACGTACTTGCTGCTTCACCCAAATTTATTAAAAACTGCTATAATTTGTCGAGTTTAGTTAATTTTTTTATATATTGAAGGGGAATACAATTTTTGCGTAGTCTGTCAGACAACGTCGTGCTGTTTGTGTGACAATTTTGCTTGTGGCAAATACTGGGAAATATGTCAGGCATATCAAAGCGTGTGTGAACCTCCATATTGGGCTAAAAAAAATTCATGCATCATAACACATCACGCCAAATTTCGTTGAAATAATTTCGATAGTCTGCACAATAATTTTGCATTCCAATTTCGTCCAAAAAAATGAACAATTTTGCAAATTGTGTAGAGTCCAGAACACTAAGGCGAAACATTTTTTTTTATATTTAATAGAAATTTCAACCCTTCACACGGTTTTTTTTTAATAAAAATCGGGTCATTTGGGCACCCCAGCAATTGTTTAAAATTGCGGAGGGCAATACTTGTTTTAAAAAACGTGTATAAAAAATTTAATATATATATATATATATATATATATATATATATATATATATATATATATATATATATATATATATATATATATATATATATATATATATATATATATATATATATATATATATATATATATATATATTATTATATATATTATAAATAAAATAAAAAATATAAACAATTAATTATATTAATTCTTGAATTAAAACCAAAATACTTTTTTTGCAAATAATTTCTTTATGATATTTAAACTATTTAAAATTTTAAATAAATATATGGTGATTATATAATTTAATATATATACATAAATATATTTATAATATTAAAATATAATTTCAATATAAATGGTTATCTATTATGGAAATAATATTGCATAATATTGCAATATTATATAAATGTTTTTATTAAAATATATTATATAAAATATTATAATAAATTCTATATTATATAACATATATTATAATCTTATAATATATATTATAATATATATTTTATCAAATATATAAAATATATACATAAATACATATATATATATATATAATAATATATAAAATATAATATATATTTATATAATAATATTATATATATATATATATATATATATATATATATATATATAATATATATATATATATATATATATATATATATATATATATATATATATATATATATATATATATATTATATATATATATATATATATATATATATATATATATATATATATATATATATATATATATAATATATATAAATATATATATATATATATATAATATATATATATATTATATATATATATATATATATATATAATATGATTAATATATGTATATATTATATATATATATATCAATTATAATAAATATATATATATATATATATATATATATATATTATTATATATATTATTAAATATAATTAATTATAATATATAATATATATATATATATATATATATATATATATATATATATATATATATATATATATATATATATATATATATATATATATATATATATATATATATATATATATATAAACTTATAAATATTATATATATATATATTATATAATTATTATATAAAATTTATTAATATAAACTAATAAATGTAATTTTATATAAAATTGTAACCGAAGTTTATATTTCTATTGTTATATTCTAAACGCCTGTAACGTTACTGATTTATTTGAAAACAATTGACCGATTAACAATTTTTGTATATTTAAATAATAGAATCGTCTTTATGAGTACTTTTAAACCCCATTTTAAGTATTTTTTATAAAAATATTAGCGAAGATATTCAATTTGTATTCTAGCAAAACGACTTTTTCAAATTTCAACAATTGTTAGGACGCCCAAAATGTGAAAAACATTTGGTTCCATATTCTGGAGCCTAAACAAATTGCAAAATTGTCAATTTTTTTTAAACAGTGTTGGATTGCAAAATTATTGTGCAAAAAGTATTTACAAATTAAAATTTGCGATATTTCCTAACCAAATATATATATTCTCCTATCGATCATTGCCATAACATAATGTTATTTTGTGCAAAATATGAAGAACCTTAAAAAAACCTAAGGAGTTCAAAGAAATCAAGCAAAAACTACGTTTTTTTTTGTTTATTGCTATTTAGCAACAAGGCTAAATTTGTCATTTCTATTTAATCCTATTTTGTAGAAACCTTAATTATAAAACTTTTTTTTTCGTTGCAATTTTTTTTATAAGGATGCGTAACGTAATTTTTGGAGATTTTTGTCCCCTCCTCCCCCATGTTACGCGCCGTAGCGTTTTTCTGTACTCCCTCCCCTTATTAAAGAGTCACGTAACCACTAAGTGACCATTCTTACCTAAAAGTCGTAAAAACAATGTTACATAACGCGAAGTTCAAATCCCATCCCGCCCCTGTAACGCATCATAACATTTTACAAGACCCCTCTCCCCCAAATGCGTAACGTAATACTTGAACGCTTCCTAATACTTCCAAAGGTATAAGCGATTAAAGTGGGAAAAAATGAACTTTTTTCTATTTTTTAAATTTTGCTTGTTTAACAAATGTTTCGGACCTTTCTGAGAGGAAGCATACCTCGATCTCTTTTATATACATTATTCTAAAGGGTTTCAAACAGGCCCGCCACCATGTACATCTAACGAAAAACAGATAAGGCTTAGTCTATATCCTAAGTACGATTCTACCGTTTTATAGTTTAATATATAAATTTAAGATTTTTTTCAAACTGATATTAAATACACAATGATATGGCCCCAAATCTGGATCAACTTGTATACCTACATTTAGTATTAACTTTTCGTAAGCCGCCTCTAAATTTAGGTACACAAAAACCATCTAAAATAATAAGGCAATAGACTCTGATCAGTTGTTTAACATTTGCAATTATATTATCGGACAATTTTTTGTAACGATTCTATTAGTCAGTATATAACCGCCATGCCATCAGGTCTGCCCTCATGACGTTTAGTTTGCACCTTGCCCAGATGTTCATTCAATGTATGGTTTATGTAATTGCGTAATGATATCATATGTATTTTTATAGGTTTATTTTTATTTGCTTAATACTGAGTAATTTTTATGTATAAATAAATCGCTTGGCTGGGTTAAATTTTCAATGCATTGCATTTTAGTAAAAATTCCCTTAATTTTTAGGGAAACTTTTAAACCTGACCCAATTTCTTTGAATCATTTTTTTTATTTTAGGCTAGACCACTTATTTATGACAAAATTTTTAATATGATTTTTAAGTACACCTATTAATTGTTCCGCAAAATATTATTTTAACAGTGTTTTTAGCTGGACAAACTATGCCCTGTGTAAAATCTATTTTTAATTTGGAACTATATACTAAATTTATTTGTAAAATTATGAACTCAAATAATTCCAAGAAAAAGCTTAAGAGTATTTAGTTGCGCCCTCGCCATTTTAGTTTTTAGGTAATATTGTTGGAGTGAGTAAACAAAAAATGCCAAACACCTTAAGATTAATGCTTTTTTTTTGTCAGCTTTAATAATTTAAACAATTTTGATTGACCCAAAAAGTGAGTGCCTAAGGTAGGAAAAGCTCTATTTGCTAAGATTTTGGAAAAAATTAAATATACCCAAAATCTAAAATGGCCAAGGTGGAACCAAACAACAATCATAGTGCATTTTTTTATATGCAAAATCTACGGTACAACAACGCATTTAAAATGTTGGAGATCCCGTTTCCTTAGTACATCACGCATGCAAAAACTTTAGAAGGGGTGATATTTAATTAGCCACCAAATTATTTATTTTTAGTTATTATATAAACTGATATGTTCTCAAATATTAGAACTTCTATAATGTAATAAAACTACATTACCAGAACTATCCAAACTAACCAGAACAAACCGAATTAAGATGACTATCTATATGGGAAAATACAGTTATTATTTCAAGTATGAAGCAACTTTCTTAGGCAAAGTTCAGGCACGGTGATTATTTATTTATTTAAAATACAAACTTTTATGAACTTGTGAACATAAATTTTATTTTTATGGATAAAAATTTATTTCAGTAATAAAAATATATTTTTCCAATAGAACATACACTTAAAAAGCTTATTTACCTCTTATTTTCGTATATCTCCAAAATCTTCGCTTTCATTTACCAGACGTGTAAAATACATCCGAGACATCATCCTAATAGTAAAACCGCAAAGCCAGAACTGACCAACAATTCTTTTAATTTTTGTTGATCATTGAGGTAGATGTAATTAATAAACCACCCTTTCATTGTATTTCCATACCAGTTTGTTAAAGAAATAACAAATATTCTGATTTTTTTCTTAATTAGCTTATAGTTCAGTAAATTCAATTGTTCTTGCACGTTAACATTCTGTTGCGTGTTGGAATCTTGTCTTATAATATTGCATCTTCTGACTTTGTAGTCACTCACCTAAAACAGAAAAAGGGTAATTAATATTTTTTGTTTTTATAATTATTATCAATTATGAAAAACATCTGAGAGAATTCTTAGGTTCCTTTAAACTCACACTAACCAATACAAAGTGTTAGAAACACTTTTTTATATTTTTAATTTAATTCTAGACCTGAATTTGTATACTTCTAGCTTTTAAAATGTTGCGCCATATAACATGGGATTCTGGCTCTCGAACGATTTTTTTAAAATTTCAGTATGTTGTTTCTTAGATCAATAGGAACATCTTTTAAATGGGACTTTTTGTGCAGGCCTACAGGGTGGCCCAAAAAAATCACTAAGAAGTTGAAGCTGTTTATTAATTCCAATATAAACGCATAAAAAGAGTGAAACTTCGTCTAAACCAAACGAAATAATATTTTATATATTTGTTTAGAGTTAAAATATTTTGATTTAACATTTAACACATACATATTGGTCCAGTACCGAATAAATAATATGGATTATACCAACTAAAATGTTAATATCGTGACATACTTGTATATAGTTTTAAAAATTATATTTATGACAGTTTATTAAGGTAAATTTAAGTTTAAATATTTTTGTTTATTGTCCCAAATATACATGGATATTTGGAATTAAAGATTTTTTTTTTGGTTTGTTCCCACAAGATATTTTGTGACATGTAAAGAGGGACATAGTTTTAAAATTAGCACATTTTTCTGTTAATTTTTGTACCTAGGAGGTTCCATTCACCATGCCTCTTGGATTTACCTGTATTTTTTAGGATAAGTCGTTTTAAAATGGTTTGCCGCGCAAAAAATTGCTGGTGTAAAATTACTTATTAATTATTTAGTATTGTGCATTAAATTATTTATAAATTTATATAATTATAAGCCTAAAATTTCAAAAGCGCAAAACTAGCCGCTTTTTTGACTTGGAGCACAAGAAACTGGCAAGAGTAAAAGTTTTGAAGATATATACAAATATATCATAAAATTTAGATATAACTTGGTATAAACATGTTTATTTCTTTGATACTGGAGCACCCTGTTTGTGTTAAACAGCAAATCACATTTTTTAACTCTAGGCAACTATGTAAATTATTTTTTTGTTGGATTTAGATGATAAGTCAGACTTTTTAGGCGTTTAAATTAATATTAAGGAACAGGGAAGCTTTAACTTCTCAGTGATTTTTTGGGCCACCCTGAAGGCCTGCACGGGAATGTTCTTTTAAATAGTTGTTTCTATTGACTTAAAAAACAACATACTCAAATTTAAAAAAATCGTTTGAGAGCCAGAATCCCATGATTATGTGTGCCATATCATTTAGTTGCTTTATTAGTTACTTAATTATCTCAAAAACCAGGAATTATAGACGTATAGTGTTATTAACATTTTCGATGTAGAATTGAATAAAGAGTTAAAACTTGGCCAAATATACAGAGCGTTCCGTTTAAAAAAAATGTACCTAACAATGAAAACTCTGTTGGAGGAGACATGTTGAATAAAACCTCCTAGATACTTCACCCTGTAGATGTACACGAAAATTATTTTAGTTATGTGTAGCTTAATTTTATTATACCTCTGTTAAAAATTTCCAGAAAAATGAGCAGATTTTAAAACTATGTACATCTTTATATGTCACAAAATATCTTGTGGGAACAAACAAAAAAAAAATCTTTAACTCCAAATACCCCTTTATTTTTGGGACAATAAACCAAAATATTTAAATTTAAATTACCTTAAAAAACTGTCAAAAATGTATAATTTCTAAAAATATATACAAGTATATCACGATATTAACATTTTAGTTGGCATAATCCATATTATTTATCCAATACTGGACCACCCTGTATGTGCTGAATGTTAAATTATTTTTACTCTATACAAATATATAAAATATTATTTCGTTGGATTTAGACAAAATTTCAGTCTTTTTATGCGTTTATATTGGAATTAATAAACAGTTAAGCTACAACTTCTCAGTGATTTTTTTGGGAGACGCTGTAGGCCTGCACAAAAATGTCCCATTTAAAAGATGTTTCTATTGATCTAGGAAACAACATACTTAAATTATTAAAAAAATCGTTTGTGAGCCAGAATCCCATGTGTGCTATGTCCTTTGTAATCATGGTACTACAAATAAAGTAAAAGTATAAATACTAAACAAATATTTTTTGCAAGTGTTAAACAAAAGAAAAACGGACGGTCTTTCTGTGACTTTGAAATCCTACTGAAGCCTATATTTCTTATTTAGGTGGCCCTATTGAAATAGAACATATCGAATATTGAAAAATTGTTATGAATTTAGTTTTTATTAGCAGCAACACCGCAGTTGATTCTGTTATCTGTCAAAAAAGTGTCAAAACAGCATTTTTAGCAACTAAGAAACGCTTTTGGCGAACATTTAGTTCACACGAAATACCAGGTAATGTTTGAGAATCGTAGCAAATGGAAACAAAAAACACAGGGAACGATTGCAACATTATAGTTGAAGCCATAAATATAGTTACGGAAGCAATAAGAAGATATTTAAGAATATTGACTTATTAAAATAAATAACTAGTACAAATGTATGGTATAATTTTTTTACTTTTAAAAGCATAATAAAATATACAACATGTCCCAGTTAGAATTATATTTACTCCCAGCTCTATACACCGACTAACAGAAGGTTCACTCGTTTCCTGATCAGATGATTTTTGATATGTCCCTTGGGCAAAAAAGCATAGGCCGCACAAAATTATTGTCTTTGCTATTTTTAGTCAACGTTTTTCGAATTTGGTAGAAACTGACCTATTTCTTTAATTTAAGTGCCGCGTTCTATGTAAACCTGCGTAAATATACCATCTGGCAAATCTAAACAATTATTGCTATTTCCAAGCGTTTTTCCCTGGCGATTCAATTTAATGATTCAATCTTAAAAAATAATTAATAAGCGACAATTCTAATCAAGAATTCTATCCTTATAAATATTTTTTAAGTTACCTCTGCAAGGGATTTCTGTCAATTTAAACTGCTCAGTTTACATTATAAGAAAATAATAAATTTAAGCCTTAACAAATACTTGTGCAAATTTTGTAGTTCAGGTAATTTTGCAAACTTTCCATAACAGAACCTTTAACATCTATTTAAGTATGGTACGTTTCACAATATTTCGTTGATTTCTTGACCGCAATAAAATTTAAATTACAACCCTCAGTGAAAAACCCAACCATAAATAGGTTGCCTGACAAATATCTATTGTGTAGGCATCGCACCTTCTGAAAGGGTACAGATCCTGATTACCTACTAATATTAATAGTTTGCCTTGACAAACTCCAAACGACTGATAAACTAAGACGAAAAGACTCTGGTTTATATTCAATACCTGCAATTTGCCTATAACCTACATAATATACCAAAAAGTAGGTACAATAATAAATAAAGAAAATTTTGAGTTCGGACCTACATGCGGGTACCCAAAGTATATTGAGTTTTACAACTCAGATAAAACGAGAAATCAACGAATTATTGTGAAACGTACTGTAGCTACATTTGTTAAATAGTATTTACACTTGATGTTCATCTCGTATTGCCGCTAAGAGTTAAAGAAAATTTAAAAAAAAATCAGTTTTATGAATATAGATCTTTTTTCTGGAACAGCCACCAGTCTAAAACAAAATCCAGTGTAGTAAGACGGCTTTTTAGCCGTCTTACGATTTAAAAAACACTGAAAACTATTCCTGAAAATAGCAAATATTAAAAACTCAACAACAAACAAGATCCAAGTCTAAATCAATAACCAATATTCAATACACCTGTCTGTGATATATATTTGTATATCCTGTATAATAAGGATAGGTAGAATTAGGTAATTTGAGATACATGTTAATAATAAGGTAGTTGTCAGTAGTTGTCTATGTCATTGATAATATTAAATATATAACATTATAAATATTAGTAAATATTTTTTTTAATACTTTACAACATGGCGCAGTCGGTATAAAAAACCAAAGAACAAAAACAATGCCTAGAAGAAGCGCAAGAAAAAATCGAGAGAAATCCGCTGAAAAAACCGAACCGTCAAAAAGAACAGTATGGTGTTTCAACTAAAGGAGCGGTTAAAATATTGGAAAAGGGAAAAAAGGTGTTTAGGTGGAATTGAAAATAGTTTTAGAGAACATTTTAAAGCAAGAAATGATGCAACAATTAATACCAAAAAATAGCCCAAAACCAGTGGTCAAGAGGCGAAAAAATGTAAAAAAAATCATTCTGAAAAGGATATAAACCAAAGTAATGTGGATAAAATATTTAATATTTCTAGTGCGATACCGGGTCCTGAAAAATTGACAGAAATGGTGACTTTTTGTTTTTAGAGACTGGAGAAACAAATATGAAAATTATATATTATTTCAAGGATTTGGGGACATCACATTCGAGTCAATTATCAGCATTATTAATATCTTTTTTTAGTCAAAATATTAGATATATTAAAGTTTGTTTAAAAATTGAATATAATGTTTTCGTCCAGCGAAATTTGGGGATAAGTTAGAAAAATGCTTCAAAAAAAAGAAAATGGGAGGATTCGTCGTTCTCAGTTTTTAAACAAAACAGGAAGAAGGAGAACGTTTTATGGCTTTTATAGGGATAAAATAAAATTTTTTTCAAATGACCGATCCTGTAAATTGTTATAATACTAATTTAAGTGATCAAATAATTGAATCCATTTATAACAAAAATCCAGAAAATATCAATTATTGCCAGAAAATTGTTCTTAAAAAATATAGTAAAAGATATGTAAATCAGAAGGAATGGTAATGCTGGAAAAAAAAAAATAAAGACCAACTGTATAAAAAAATTTAAAAAAAAAGGAAATAAAAGGGTAAAAAAATGTTTAAGATGAAAAAAAATTGGCAAAATCAAAACTTTATGTCCAGAAAAAATTTTTTGTAAAAAATGAAAAAAACTGGTCACTTTACAGATTGCTGTCAAGAAACAAAAAATTGATGAAAGCAATGAACCAATAACAATAGATCATGAATAATTTCGCATGTCGACTCACAGCAGCAGAATCAAAAAAAATCTATTAAAGTTAAAATTTGCCCCCCTAGAAAAAATTTGGGGAAAAACCAATTATTTGTGAAGCAACACCGGATACCGGGGCCGAAGTTTGTGTTGCCGGAGAAGTTTTTTTAAAAAAATAAAACTTTCAAAATATGACCTAGAATACTCATCAGAAAAACTAAAATTAGCTGACGGGCTCCATTAAATTATTGGGGCAATGGACTGTAAAATTTCATATGGAAATTTAAGATCAACTATAAAAATATATATTTGTGGGGAAATAAAATAATTTTTTTTCGCCGAAAAAAAATGATGGATCTGAAAATATTACACAGTAATTTTCCAAAACCGATCTGTCCAAATAAAAAATGGAAAAGCAGGTCAATAAAGAAATTGAAGATTTAAAACAAAAAAAACTGGATGAATACAGTGACGTATTTAATACGTCAGAAAAATTGAGTCCTATGGTTGGAAATCCCCTTCATATTCATCTAAAAAAAAACACCATTCCTTACTCTATTTCATGTCCAAAAAAAAATACCCCTAGCCTGGAGGAAACAGGAAAAAAAAAACTGATGATATGTGCAGTAAAGGAATAATAAAAACGTGATGATGAACCCAGTGACTTTTTTAATCCTTTTTGGGTTTTGTCCCCAAAACCAAATGGAAAAAAAGAATATGCGTTGATTTCCAAACTAAATCAGTATGTGAAACTAGGGTTGCCGGAGACACGAGATACAGACGTCTCGTCTCGTCTCGTTTGTCTCGAAGCCATTTTTCTCGTCTCAGGCATTTTGTCTCGAATTTTGAACGAGACGAGACGAATAAAATCCTTCGAGACAAGGTCGAACAGACAGACGAGACATCTCGAAAAATTTAATGACAAAACTAACAATATATTTCTAGTTCTTAAGAATTATATAGGTTGTTTAAGATTTAGTGTTACAAACTTCGACAGCAGTTGGATCTTGAAAAAATAAGTTTCAAAAATAGGTCAAGAAATGCATAGTTTTAAAAATACAGGGTGTTAAAAAAAGGGCTAAAATTAATTGTTTTAAAAGTATATCACCCTGTGGTTTTATAATATTTTAATTATTTTGAATATTTCCCATGTACATATTTTCCCATAAGGAAGTGGTATTATGGAAAAATTAAATCAAACCAGTCGTCTAGGCAACGTGATTTTTTTCCCTTATGTCAAATTGATAATAAGAAATTTTTTAATAATAATGACGGTTTTTTAAATTAATATTTAATTTTAAGTTAATAAACTTTATCTACGTTTTTGATTCGTGAAATATTCCCCCAAAAACCCCTCGTGCTTTTAAAATTAAGATATTTTTTTACTCATGTGTGTATTCTTTAAAAATTTCACTCGTCCCTCAGACTCGTGAAATTATAAAAAAACACGCTATCAAAAAAGTTCGGAATTTTTTAAAATTTTGTTTTTTACCCCAATAAAAAAACTTAAAATCAACTATTTTGTTCCTGACTTTTTTTTAATTTTGCTTTTTTAAAGAAAAAAATTAAAACCGATTCTTTTTTTATACCCTTTTGAAAAGTAAAAGTTTTAATTTGTCTTCGAAAAAAACTTAAATAACAAAAAAATTGTATTTTTTAAATTGTTTTTTCAAAAAAATTGTTTTAAAAATTATGTACAATAAAAACTTCTTTTTTAAATTTAGGACCCTGCGTATTTCAATTTCGAAACGATGCATATCGAACTTATGTTTATAGAGATTTTTTTTCAAAATCCCAAACCCCTTTGTTTTTAAA